>JBBPTD010000921.1:0-15029 GCA_038093895.1 Boletus aff. mottiae
CCTGGGAATTCAAATTGCAGAAGACAGTCACCACACTTGTATCCTAGGTGCCTGGATAGGGAATAAAGTAGAAAACGCCCAGCCCTGGTCCCCTATCCTCGACAAGATGAAAGAAAGACTTGACCTTTGGGCACATTCCAAACACACCCTTGATGCGAAACGCCTAATCATACAAATGGTAATAGGCAGAATGATGCAATTCCTCACAAAAGCACAGGGAATGCCTGGCACTATAGTAAAATCCATACACACCATCATGTGGGAATTCCTGTGGAGCAGAAATAAGACCCCCCCAGGCATGAGCCTTGAGAACCTAATGAAACCGAAAGACAAAAGGGGCATTGACCTACTAGATATAGAGACCAGAAATCAGGCAATCAACCTTACATGGCTTAAAGCCTACATAGACAGGACCAATAACCACCCAACCTGGACGTACACCATTGATGCAGTAATAAACTGTATCAATAAGGATGGCATCACAAAACCAAACGACATACATACCTTCCTCACTACCCTTCACCCTTCAGGCAGGCCCAGAAAGACTGGAAAACAGACCCCCCACCCGCTTGTTACATTACTATAGACAGCAAAAAAATGCAAGCTTACCTTCGCCACCAGAAAACTATCAAAAGCTTTAAAGAAACAAATTCCAGCATGGTTCCATGTTGGGGTCCCCCCAAGACTATACCACAAAAGCAAAACAAACTGTCTATGCACGAACCACCAAGCAATCTATATGAGAGATCTAATACGAGTGTGCCGAAGACTCACTAGACTAGATAGCCGACACATGCCAGCCCTGGACTGCAGATGTTCAGGATGTCGACATGATCGCGTGCTAGGGTGCAAAAACCCTCATCGCTGTGCCTCCATAGCCCAAGATATCACAGGCCTAACAGATGATAAATATAACATTTTACTCCACCCAAAAAAAGACGATCTCACCCTCACCCACAGACGAACTGAGAAAAACAATAGAGCAAAAGTGGAGAAGGGAGACGAAATAACCTTCAACCCAACCGTTACCTCACAACACTCATTAGATAAATGCCTTCGTGTACTTGGCAATAACATGAATGAAACCCTGGAACCAGCATACAGATTATGCAATCCACAACGAGAGCAAGGACAAGCAACTGACCTACTCACCATATACACTGACGGTAGCTGTATAAAAAACGGGAAACTAGATGCAGCATATGGAAGTGGTGTCTGGTATAATGACAACAATCCAAGAAACCATACCATCAGAGTCCCAGGACAACACCAGTCAAACCAAATAGGCGAAGTGGCAGCAGTAATCATCGCCCTTCAATAAACTGACCCAACACTGCCCATCACCATCATAACAGACTCAAGATATGTAATTGATGGCCTCATGAAACACCTCGGTACATAGGAAGATAATGGATGGATTGGTATCTGCAATGCCGATTGGCTCCAAGCAGCAGCATACCAACTGTGACGACAAGCTGCACCAACAAATTTTAAATGGGTCAAAGGACACTCCAACACCCTAGGAAACGAAGGAGCTGATGTGCTCGCAAATGAAGGTGCACGAAAAATACACCCAGACACAATTGACAGGGAAGTGCCACCAAATTTCCGCCTCCATGGCATCAAACTAACTAAATTGATGCAACGGATAGCCTACAAAGCAATCCGAGAATGTCAGGAACCCCCATACACATGAAATACACTGATCAACCTTGATCTCACCAGATATGCCATACACGACGTCACACACAACCTAGAAACTGATGCAACTATATGGAACAATATATGACACTTGGATATCTGACGACCAATCCAGAATTTCTTCTACCACACAATGACTGGCTCCCTATGCATTGGGGATTTCTGGGCAACCATCCCAAACTACGAAATATGAGCAATCTGCCCTCACTGTAGAGACACCACAGAATCACTTACCCACATAATAACGGAATGCAAAACAGAGGCAAACACCATGATATGGAAACTAACAAAACATGCCTGGCTGGAACCCATGGAAAACTGGACCATGCCCACCATAGGCCACATTCTTGGATGCGGTAACCTAACCCCCACCACGAATGAACAAGGGATTAGCTCCCCACAGCAGAGAGGTATAGCCCGTCTAAAGCGTATTCTACTGTCTGAAGCAGCCTACTTACTCTGGACACTGAGATGCAACCATGTCATTGGTGGCCAAACATACCCAAAAACAGCGATCATTACGAAATGGAAAATCATGATCAAAACCAGACTAGATATCGACCGCAAACTAACAAAAACAAACAGGAAACATCACACACGTACAAAAGTCCTCCATACATGAACCCCGATCATATCTAACCCTGAATCCCTGCCACAAGACTGGACCACCAACACAGAGGTTTTAGTGGGTATCAAGCTACCTAGGCCCCCTGACTAAACTGGGGAAACCGAGTAGTTAATGGAGCCCCACACCCTCTATGGAAATAGGGCGTGCATAAGAGCATTTTTTCTCGGACTGGTCACCCTCAGGCGCCCACCTTAGTGTGTTATGTAGGGCTAGCCTAGTCAGTTGCTACATAACAATATACACTTGTCCAAAAAAAAAAAAAAAAAAGATGGTCCCGCCAATCAGGATCAACCACCAAATGTGTACCCACGCTCACTGCTTTGTCCTCTGTCACGACACGTCAACACCCTCATCTGATCCGATCCAGTCCACATCTTCATAGTAAGCTGTATGGAAAGCTGGACCACCGTGCTCACATGACCACTTGATTTTCACCATGTAGAGGCCCGCTGATCAGTAGGACCTCGCGCACTTCAGATATTCTACTATGTGACATGTGCCAGTGATGAGCAAGAAAGTTATATTTAGGTTGTACACAGAGCACAACATTACCAAGAAGTCAAGTATACATGTCCATTACTATTGTCGAGAACACTCCCAAGCAGAGCACAACAGTAGTACCAAGTCAAGTATGACGAAATAGAAGTGTAAAATCAGTCACTATCATTGAGAACACTCCCCAGCGGAGCTAACTTGAAGCCTGGCCAATGACAGAAATGATTGCAGACATGCTCAGTTGCAAAGAGCCTGACACCAATCTCAAGGTTCCCCTCACCAAATAGATCCTTGCCTGCACTGACAGTCCTGAGCACAATTATTGATAAGCAAGAAAGTAGAACAGTGAACTTACGGGTATGTCAAGATTTGTGGGTCTGTTAAGAGGATCCCACTCCCTAGTAACAAGCAGCATACTCAGTTCATTTTCTTGGACAGCATGAACAATACCCAAAGGATCCAAGATGTCAACATGCACACCTGGTCATGTTGACTCCATCAAATGGACTTTTTTGCTTGGAACCCACCCACACAGTGCAAGGCAGTAATCTGTGGAAGCAAAAAACTGGAGAAGGTTATGTACACACCATGTTAGGGTGTGATCCCAACAGCCACTCAAATTGAGCATTGTGAAGAGAAAGAATCTAATATTCCAAAACTAGGGAATTTATGATACAGGATGTGCTACTTATATACCTTTGGGATATGCACACAGACCAACAAGATAAGGTGATATAGAACAGTATAGAACTTCATAGAACAATGTGATAGTGAAGAGAGATAGTGTGAATATGTGAAGAGGTGAAAAGTGAAAATAGTCTTTACATTACCCCCTTTTTATGGTTGAAGTTCCATTAGAGACCATTTGGTTATTTATGAACGCTTGGAACAGATAGAAATCTGGACTTCGCAAAACCTTAGTGGTGACCAGAGGAGGAGGGGCCTTTTGACAAATTGGACAGGTACAGGGGGAATCTTCAATATTATAATTGAAGGCTGCATGGAGTCAGAGTGTTTTATGAGGTCGTGGAGCTGTGGGGTGAGAACGATGGAAATCTTTGATCACATCTGTTGTAATGACCTAGTTATTCAATCTATGAACAACTGGTAGTTGTGATGGCTTTGTTAGCTAGAGGGCACTTGCAATGAGTAAGTCTCTGTGAGAAGATGGTCTATTAGGCTTGTAGGCCTCAAGAAACTAGGGAAAGAACAAGAGAACTAGACTAGAGAACTAGATACTAACTAGATCGACTACTTATACTATAGAGATAGGGGCACAGACCGAGCAGTGCTTATCTATAGATACTATACTAGGATTACTAGGCTTGAGACTGGGAAACATGAGGTATAAGGCAGTGCTAGAGGTGGAATAGCTATTGGTGAATAGAGAGAGCTGTGTGCCATGTTGTGCAGGATAGGGGCATGAGGCGAGCATGAGTATGTGTGAGTCACATATGGAGAAAGTCCAGAGTGCATAGCCTAGATATGAAAAGCGTGGGATAATAGTGGGCTTTGTGGGAAAGTGGGATCTAGAGAGTGTAGAGAGAATGAGTAGTGAACTAGGATCTAAAGTGTAGCACATATGTATGTGACTAGATTTGGTGACCAAGTGATGTCACAGTGTGACATGTAGTGATTGTCTAAGATAAGATGCTAGACAATGTCTAGGGTGTGACTATTGTGTGACTAGTATAACTGATTAGGAATCAGTTACTAGTGAAAGTGTAGTGTCTGGGTTATAGGGGTTAATTGCAGTTATCTGGTGTTCTAGCTATAGGAAAAAGGAGGAAAAATAGGGAAATAATCTGGTGGATAGTAGCATCTGTTACACTTAGACTACAGTAGCCTCCCATACATATACAGCTCCAGAATCAATGCTGACTAAAATTGGATATGACAGATCCAGGTACAAACATACAGCCACAAACAATGCTTGAGGTCAGACAATGAGACTGACAAGCATAAACCTCTGGCACAAATGACTTTATTCAATCCCATATACTCTGTATTATTCAAACATATGTAGATTAATATATCTGTTCAAAAAGAAAGTGTCAGCGGCATTCATGCTGTCCCCCTGAAGCCACTGAGCATTGAGGGGACCACTCGGAAACCTGGGAACTAAGTGACAGGGCTGGACAATATCAGCTATTGGCACAACTACTGCATTTGGCATGTGGTTGCATGTCAAGCACCCAAAATAAAACATTTTGAGGTTGTTGTTAAGTGCATGAATGGGCTTGAAAAAGTGCAACTAGACAAGCAGATGTGGGTAAACGCCAAGGTGAGGTGGTAGCCGAAATATGACTCAGACTTCAGCTGCATGCAATCCTGTAATTCCATGTTATTATTTTTTGACCAGCTTAGATCATTGACTTACTCTGAAAACCCCCCCTCCTGTGTCCTTCTCCATCTGCCTTCACTAGAATGGTGTCATACCATGCCAGCATGGGAGGTTTGCAAGGGCCATTGGCATGTTCTGGATGAGAGTGTATTCTTGTGGTCTCATTTTCGGATGGTTGGAGTGGTTGGAGTGGAATCCGGATGTTGCTAAAACAGTCAAAGCAATCATGGAGTGTGGGTTGAAAGGCTGGATGCCCTCAAGAAGGAAGATCAGACAGGAAAGTCTGTAATGCATCCACAAATGTAACAGCACCATGGTGCTGAACCAGAGACTGTGCTGTCTGCCTTGGGAAATGAGGATGCTGTACAATGCGGTATGGTGATGGTGGCGACCCTTGGTTGGTGGATGGGGTTGGATCATCAGTATCCAAGTCATCACTGTGCTCATCAACCAACAGACCAGTGTGTGGCCATTGTTATGCCAGATCAGATATAAATTGAACCATATGATGGCTTCTTGCTGGTTCAACCATTTGGTCATCTGGATTGTATAGTCCCTTTGATTGGTGGCTGTGTAAGCCTTCTTGGTGTAATCAATGTGTAGCCACTCTGAATTCTCTGTGTTGAACCCGTCAAGGCTACTGAACTGGCAAATTGACTCGACGTAGTGGACTAGTGAGTGAAGCTTGGGTAGATTGAAATGTTCGCAGCAGCCAAGATCAATGAAAACATCCTTGAAGGCATGGAATTCGTTGAGGGCATCCTGTAAGGCACGGAGAGTACCATCGCTGTGGGAATAATACTGAGCGAGATAGACAAAATTGATGAGCACACAACTGGCCTGAACAACTTCATGGTTCAGTGTGGTACCAACCAGTGCAGTCACAAAAACTTGTTCCAGCTGTTTGTGATCACTGCCAGTCCATTGCTTCACTTTAGAAATGCTGCATGTCCAATGTCACAGCCCTGGATGGAATGGAGTCACTCGAAAGCGACTATTGAATGCCTTCTTTCCTGTGATGGCCAAACACCATTTCTTAAGGTGGTCCGTGATGATCCCTTGATGGAGCTGGTGTAATATGTCAGATGTGATGCTTGTGAAGATGTCACAATGCAGGAGATCTGCCCAGAAGGGCAAGAAAACTGGGCACAGGCCCTCGGCAATGAACTCAGGAGGGTATTCTCCTGCTGCTTGTGCTTGGAGTATGCAGGCTGTTTGCAATTGATTGCAGGAAGAAAATTCAACAGTGGCACCATGTTGGTTAGCAGGCACATGACACTTGGGACACCGGTTCTCAGTGCAACATGCAACCAAACATTGCTCAGGATGATCCCCAATGAACGCAGCAAGCACAGGGTACACTCGCCTGACTAGCCCATCAGCGCACACCATGTTGACACCCTCCTGGCCAGCAGCTACAAGGGACTGAACAAGCCACCTCATGCAATAGTGAAAAAGGCAGTATCCAGCAACAGAGTTGTTCTTGAACATTTCAAGCTTCGAGACAGGTAGGTATCCTACCAAGATGGAAGCGTGTTGTGCAGGCTGATGACAGATGTTTTGAAACATTGCTGATTGTCAGGTACACAGGTCATGCCATTTTGTCCCCCTTGAATTGTGACAACTTGGTTTTGTCAGAGGCAAGGATAATGGGTGACACAGTTGCCCCTGCTGGTAATTGCATCTGCATATCCATGTCAATTTGTGTTGCTGATCTGTGGTATTTCACAGGGACATACCTGGGTTGCCCACCACCACTTGCCAGTCCACATCTCATCATAGTGCCAGGTCTGTGTGTTTGGATTGGTATACACTTTTTTGGGTGCATATGCCATTTTGCTCCTGAATGCCACATTGCCAATTAACTCCTGCACACAGGCCACAGGATCTCACAGCCACAACTCCAGCTCCTCACTGCCATCTTCAAGTTCATTGACCTAATGATCTTCACCATCATTGGCCTCTCCAGGACCCTCCACATCACCGCGCACATGTACTATCTCACAGTACCATTCTGGGCCTGTGGGAAGCTGATCAATCAACTTCTATGTGTGTGTGCTCCTGTAGCTTGGTCGAGCCTGTTTGTGCATCTGCATGCAGCAACCATAAGTAAGTGCATACATTGTACTATGGATCAGATGTTACTCACAATTGGTATGTAACTTAAGGAGATCATCTGTAGCTCACTGATTTACATTCTTCACAAGCCAATCCGCTAATTCCCACTCACTGTGGTCTACAAAGGGGGCGTAAGCACCTTGCATGAATGCCTCTTGTAAGTCTTTCATTGACTCAAACACAGTTTTTGCTGATCAAAGGATATCAGCAGCATGTCCTTGATTGTACATGCATGCATATCTCTGAACTGGTTCAGTATCTGGTTCCATGCTAGGACTCCTGTGCTTGGAATGGTTGTCCTCACCATCCTTGTGACCTGGGAAGAAGTCGGGATACACATTGGCATCTAGGGTGCCGGTGTTGGTGGGGATCTTGACATCCAGACCGCCATCTCTCTTGTCATGACTTGAAGCGTCATGAGCAGCATGTCGAGCCATAGTGTTCTGCAGCACTGAGCCTTGGCAACAAGGGGAATGACCAATATGCCGTCACAGGCCAGTCTGTGTTGGGAATGCCTTTCTGCAGCAGCCACATCTATGTGGTGCAGACATGTTCATATGTGCAGGTGGCATAATAAGAGCAGAACTATCCATGAAAAAGAAACAAGCAAGGTACCGTAAGCATACCATTGAGGCAATGTCCACCCACTGACCCATCTAACGTCTCCATTCCAGGCCATCATTCTTTTTTTTTACTCTATTACCCTAGCTGACCTAGTATTTAGTATGCAGGGTCTCTTTTTTTTTTTGCCTTCCTGTTCTATCAAGTTACCATGTTGTTGCAATTGCCTATGGGTGAAGCACCTGCCTCACAAGTGCCTGGTACTGAAATAACTCGCAGTTGGATGTGTCGGCCTAGTGAAAAGGTGCAGGCAATGTTAGGTGGGGTTGCCATCATTTGATTTACTCCAAGTCGTTTACTCACACATCTGGCAGAGGAGCATGAGCATGCCAAACATACATCAAAGCAGCAGGCCTGAGAAAAAGCAAAGCAGCATGAGACACTGGCCCACAAACGCAAGCAAGTGAGCAAGGCAGCAGAGATGGATTCATTCATGGCTGCAACTTTAAAGGCACCAACCCGAGGCTATACATCAAGCCCTGTCAATGTCGACCTGGACCCTGCAGTATGCACTATTGCTTTGATAGACAACTGTCTGACCATCTCTTAGTTCACAACCAGATCAGTGGGGAGCATCCACACGGATGAGCTCGCCAATCCTGTCAGACATGCTGCCCTTCCTACAGTACCGCTGATGCCCTGCCAGGGCAGAGTACCACTGTCCAGTACACTCAACAGGCAAATTCCATACGAGAACTCATGGACCAGTATGTGAGTGCCCAGTCAGATGCCTGCCCAATGTGATGAGAACTCATCGGCCAATACAAAGGTAGGTTCAAGGTATAAGCAAACTATGTTACTGATATGCAGCTAGTCTGTGCACTCTATGCACACACCTGGTCAGATGCACACCCAGCCCATGAGTTCAAACAGACTGAAGCACAAGCATATGGAGAACTTGCCTGCCAGCACAAAGGTGTGTCTTGGTTATTTACAAATTATATTACTGACAAGTAGCAAGTCCCCAAGCATTACATGTGCACCTGGCCAGATGCCCACCATGCCTCCAAGCTTGAAGCACAAGAAAGCTTATCTTGACATCCAAGATACAAGTCCACCAAAGAAGCAGACATGTGGATGGAAGCCTTCACCATACCCCACATAAGTCAACAATATCATTGTATTTACACCATGCTAATGGTCAAACAGCAAAGATCAACTTATTGGTGGCAAGCTGGAAGATCTTTGTATCGAAGACAATAGCCCAATAGTTCAAGGTGACACAAATGTTACTGGTGAGGACAATGTCCACATGAAGCAGAGTAAGACCTCGGGTGCCATTGCCAGCACTGAGGGTGCCATTGTCAATGCCAAGGGTCCCATGGCCAATACCAAGGTTGCCATGCTCAACCTCAAGGGTAAGAAGTGTGTCAAGGCCAAGGCTAGTGACTATGACAAAGGAACACGAAGCGTCATCGAGACTGCTATTGAATTTTATTGCGTGACCTTACTCTGCAATGACCCATATGCACAGCCTGTCAAGGAGATGGACTGGGCCAGAGTGGCATGGGATAAGGCCCATCTCCACCACCAAGTGACTATTCCACACAATATAGTGATCCTGAAGCTGGTCAGTCTTTCCTTTTCATATAACAGCTGTGTCACGAGGCAGGAAATAATTTTTGCTGTATCAGATCACTGCATGCACATCTCATTTACAGGGCCAGTTCAAGGCAAATGCCCGTGCAGTCATCAGGGCAGTGTATGGGTTTGATTCAAGCATGGATGACAATGCAATCCAGAACAACTGAGCACTGTTCTTGGAGTTGAAACAGGACTCAGCATTCATATTCTGAGCATGTGATTTTTGTCCTGCATGTCCATGCTCACAGATGCAATTAGTTCTGTGGTGATATACTCAATGAACATACCGGCATATACATGACTTCTGCTATCCAGCAGGTGATCAATGTGTTATGACTTGTACTTTCTTTCTTGATTTCCCTTTACAATTTACACTTGTACTCATATCGAACTCACTAGTTTGACTCTTGATGTGGACATTATTTCTTTTATCGCTGACTCATCCATGCTTATTCTTCTTATCCCTTATCTCACTTGCTTCGTCAGTGATTACCTCCTCCACTTTCCATTCCGTTCTATAACTTTCCATGACCTGCCCTAACCATGCCTGCCCTTAGTCTTGTAACTGGGTATATAAACCCACTATACTGATCTCTTGTACTCTAGCTTAGATCTCCTCAGATCCCCTTGATCATCACCTTGAATCCATTTCCTTGTCTCAAGCTCCTTCTGGCTATTGACCAGTCGCTTTGAACCTTGAACCATCAAAACCTTGAAACCCTTGTGTTCCCTTGCGGAACGTCTTCTTTGGACTTCATGCTACCATTAAGTGCACGCTATCTCTTCGAGTCTTTAAACCTAGTCTTTCGAGGCTACACTCGTCCCTACCTGGGCCAAGCGTAACAAAAGATCTAAGCTACCCTTTGCGGCTACCATTGCTGTAGTTCCGCTCCACCATTGCTCAACGACCTTGACTCCCTCTGTCCCTCTGGGGACTACCTCAAAACTGTTCCCCTCAGGAACCCTCTGAATCCTCTGAAACTTCGTCTGACAACGAAGACTCCTCCCTCGACCCAGACCTCACTATCCCCTCCCAACAGGAGGATGACGACACCTTAGACCTCTCTCACCAACTCTCTGCCTCCCTCTCCATCCATCACATCCCAACTCCCCCTTCCCCTACACCAATCACCCTCACCAGACGAATCTTCAATCCTCCTCCCCCACCGTCTTATAACCCCATGACTTCTAAACCCACTGAACTCCATCTCAGTAACCCTAAACCCTTTGATGGAACCCCAGACAACACCAACCAATGGCTGAACACTGTTCATTTCTACCTCAAAGTAAACGAAGCAGTCTATGACACCAACAATAAACAAATCACCTTCGCTCTCTCTTATATGACGAAAGGATCTGCCTTGGTCTGGGCAAACACTTTCAGACAGCAAGCGGTTACTAGTACTTCCATTCACTTTGGAACCTTCGTCAACTTCTGCAAGTCATTCAAGAAGTCCTTTGTACTTAAGGACACCATTGCCAATGCCATCTCTTGGCTATCCAACACTCACATGAACCCCCATCCCAAGAAAAAGGGGGAATACCTCCCCACCCTTGCCACTTACACCACCAGCTTCATCAGCAATGCCGCCCTTGCCAATATCACTGATGAAAATGTCCTAATCAGATTCTTTTCCATCAGACTTCCTGAACCACTAATGCACTGCATCTACTCCATGGACACCTCCCCCACCACAGCCAAAGAATGGTATGAAAAGGCCTCCCACTTCCATACCCAGTTTGAAAGGGCTAGGGAAGTTGCTTGCCTTCGCACTGGAGGATCTCAAACCTCCTACCACTCCTACAACACCCCTGCTCCTACCCCCAAAGACCCCAACACCATGGATGTAGATGCAATCCGGGTCACCAAGCTCACTCCTGAAGAGCAAAAGCGATGCATCGAAAAGGGACTTTGCTTCTGCTGCCAAAAAAGCGGACATCTCAGCAACGAATGTCCTCACTTTCCCTCCTCTGGACGAAAGGGAAAGAAGGTCCAGAAAGGCTCCATTCATGATCTCCCTGAGTTAAAAGAAGTTGAAGATGATGACGAAGAAGATGAAGTGGCCATACGAAAGGTTCACTTCTCCTGGGATTTTTGAAAAGGAGAACTTGCTCGACGCAAGTCTCTCCTCCCCCTACATGTGCTTCTGTAGTTGTATCCTCCTCATCGAAAGCAATGAAACTCCCTGTTCTGCTTATCAACCCAGATCGCATTACTAAAGTCGTTGAAACTCGCACCCTGGTTGACAGTGGTGCTGACATATCATGCATTGACTGGGACTTTGTTCACAAACACAAACTCCCCACTGAGAAACTAGCCGAACCCATCCCCATACGAAATGTCGATCAATCCACAAACAAGAGAGGAGCCATCCACTTCACCACTACCCTGTTCATTAACATCAAAGAAATCGCTCACAAAATCCTCTTCTATGTCATGCACTGTGGAAACGAAAATGTTATTTTAGGACTACCCTGGCTCCGAAAAACCAACCCTACCATCAACTGGGCTTGCCAAACCATCTCCATCCCCAAATTATCTGATGAATCCTCAGAACTCTACCAAACTTGCACCATGAACCAACAATCCCATAGAACCCTCAAAAAACCTCCCTGACCCCCTTGACACCTTAATGTCCATGCAGTATATGAAACGACCAGAACCCACCTAAGGGTCTAGCGTTTGTAGTCGCAAGAGTACTAGCGAGGTTGTTCTGGGAAAACAAGACTGGGGGTCTTGTACTACTTGGCGATAGTATTTATACTACTAGTACATGCGCACAGACCGTGCAGTGCTTATCTACAGATACTATACTTGTATTACTAGTTCTGAGACCAGGAAACATGAGGCTGCATGAGGTGAGTGTTTACTGGAGGATAAGCATACCTGTGCAAACATGTGTTGGATAGGAGGCATGAGGCAGACAGGAGGTATGCCTTATGTTAGTCTAGAGCGCGTCACTGCAAGATCAATATCGTGAGAGAAAGTTGGGCTTTGTGGGAACTTTGTGTGAGTGAGCGAACATAGGGGCTATTGTAGTATTCCATAGTTTTGTGAGCGAATGAGCACTTGGAAAAATAAGGAAAAATAGGGGAAAAATAGGGCGTTCGTAACACATGCAGGCATCAGTTAACAAGGTACCCATAGATATGAGCTTTATTGTGCATGATGGCATGTAAATGACCAGTGATAACCGCACAAGTCTACCTTAGAAGCAAATAATCACTGTACCTTTGCCTTTAATCGGCACATGACTATTAGCCATCTGGAAGTAGGTAGGTTGCATAAACGCAGAATACTCAACCAGATCACTTAGATTGTTGGTGTAGTGTGATGAAGCTCCTGAATCGAGGAGCCACATGTCATGAGGAAGGTGGTTGTCATGTTCTCTTTCCTTTCCTTTACTCTTAGTTATTTTCTGCTTTTTACAGTGGTCACACATGGAGAAGGGAGGAGCAGTAGTAGCATTGTCACTATCTACTACAGGCATGTGCACATTATATACAATCTAAGGCAATAAAGACCACATGTCAGTGCCTGTGAGAGACAGACAAAGGAAGAGAGGGACTTGCCACTAGGGCACCTTGCTAAAGAGTCTCTCCATAAACTCATCGATGTCCATGTCACTCGTGCTCATCTCATCCTCCTCTATGTCACTTTCATCCTTTTGAGGGGATTCAGTGGGAGGGGTCTCCTCAATATGTTCAAGGAGGGTGATGGAGGCAGGAGTACCAAAGGGGCCATCCTCTATGAAAGCAGAGTGGATGCACTGGTGATGGAGGCCAGTGGTAACTGGCAGAGATACATCCTCTGGGACATTTGGAAAGAGCATATTGTCCTCAAGCCAGTCATGGATGAAGTAGTATTCTTGGTAGATTTCTTCATCATTCTGACATTCCATGTCCCATTGTGGGAGGTCAAAATTGAAGCCTGGGAGATCTTCCCATGCAGGACCATAAGGTCCTGTCCAGTTGCTGTGTGGGTGTCCTTCTTTCCATGAGGGACTGGAGGCATTGGCCCAGTTGATGGTTAGGTCATCAAAACTTTTGAGAATGGTGAGGCATTGAGGGATAGACATTGGTATGTAGGTTCTGAAAGAATGTCGTGTCAGTATAAACCTATAAAGGGAGCAAGAAAAGTGTTCATGTCACTGAATGGTCAGAGCTTCCAGAATGTAGGGTCATAGCAACTCCCTACATCCAGAGTCTCATGGCTGCTGCTCTTGAGTGTTGCTGCATCAAAGAGTGTTTGATGTTTCCACACAGAACAGCCTGTGTCCAAGGGTTTCACCCATGAGCAGATAACAAACAGTGAACCGCATCATCAGAGCTGCAGGGCTCATAACCTGTTGCAATAGCTAGTAGCTGGCATTGCCACACAGGCTACTTAGGAATCTACTCTAGGGTTACTTACCTTGGAGGGGATGGAAGTTCTCAGAGATGATAGCAGTTGCTGGTCAAGAGAGATATTTTATATTCAGACTCAGTCAAGTCTTATATACACTTGTAATGCTTACTTAATATAAGGTCACGTGACTGTAAGTACGCATCCTTTCAACAGAAAGAGTATAAGAACTAAGGAAAGCGATACAGAGTGAGCTCTCCTCTATATAGTGTTCAGGTATTGTTTGTACCTGTGTGTCTCTACTCTAGGGTAGGTAAAGATAAGAGATAGGAATGAGTTATATTGTATCACAAATGATAAGAGTCCTATCTATAGCCAATGGCAATAATGGTAGTTATCTATGATGTCATATGATGAGTAATATGTGATAGTGTACTCAGACTTATTGTCTGAAGGTCTGGACCATTGATGTAATTAGATCTAGAATCTGGGTTATGGAATAGAAGAGCAGAAAACGAATACCCAGATTTCAACATTCCTTCTCACTAGAAACATAAATCATCATGAAAATGAAGTTAAAGTTAAACTCTTTCGCCCATGCTCAAAGGCTATCTTTCCAAGATTCTTGGTAAAGATATCTGTGAACTGTTGCTGGGAAGGAACATAGAATAGTTCAACTTTGCCTTCTTCAACAGCCTCCCGAATATAGTGTTCAGGGATGCGAACATGTTTAGTTCATCCTTCTTGAGCTGGATTTGAAGCAAGAAACATAGCTCCCTGGTTATCAACACACAGGGGAATAGTGGAAAGGGGAAAAGAAAGTTCCTCAAACAGATTGTGGATCTATTGGATCTGCCTGCAACATTCTGTCATTCCACAGTATTTTGCTTTGGTGGATGAAAGTCAAACTCTCTTCTGTCATTTGAAAAGCCATGACACAATTCCATTTGCAAGGAAGACAGAATAGCCTGTAGTAGACCATGATGTCTCTATGTCTCCAGCCCAATCAGTGTCAGAGTAAGCAATGACCTGCACAAAACCTATTATGTACTGAGATCATGAGTTCAACTCTCCTAATAATCTAGCCTAATCAGCAGCTAGAAAATCCTAATACTCACAGGAAAGGTAGCTTACTATCTAGACTACCTACCCTCCAAATTTCACTCTATTTGCTTTACTCCTTAAAGAGATAT
>JBBPTD010000922.1:0-15026 GCA_038093895.1 Boletus aff. mottiae
CTGTTTGATGTATAGCTGTAATTGTTGATATAAACAATGGTATATGGTCATAGGCAGCAGGTCATAATACTTGAATTAGGAGAGATATTGAGTTTTTAAATCTCTACCAGGGATTATAATGGATTATCATTTCATTAAAAATTCCCTGATGCAGCGGCATTGTTGCCTTTTGATGTGCTGAGAATGCCAAGCATGAATCAATGATGTTCTGGAGGCATATTGGCATCAGCAAACAAGGCCGTTGTCGCCTTCTGGGTTAAAACCATGGGATTAAGGAAAGTTGACTGAACCATGTCCGAAAAGCAGTTGATTGAGCTTGAGACCCCTATGAGGGCAATGGCAGGAGAGACTTTTGACCCCTTGTCATCACAAGAAGTTGTTGTCACTTTGCTGTGCTTGCTGGGGAGCTGATGTGAGGTACCTGATGTCGAAGTTGGGGGAACAGTTGATGAGGGGGGGATGGAGAGGGATACTGAAGAGGTCTCATTGCCAGACATATTCAAGAATGACTGCTTGCTTGAGAATTTTGGAGGTGCCAATTCAAGACGTGTAGCTGCAGCATCCAGTGGGGCCTACACAGAATATTAACTACGATCAGAAAAGAGGAATTAAAATCATACTGTGGTTGCATTGGCACGAGACACAGCTGTGGAAGAAGCCTCAGTTGCATTATGGGCCATACCACTGGTGGCACCACCAGTTGGGAAAATATCACAGATTTTGTTATAGTGCTCCCATCCTTTGTTTCAAAATGGTTTAATCGCCACATTCATCTGATAAACAGAGTAAAAACCAGACAAACACACTTGTAGATATACATACCTTCTGTTTGATGTACTTGTCCCAAACATTAGCAGCATACTCACCTTCAATATTGGCACCTTTCTTGTTATCCCAGCCAAGGCCTGATCTGTGATTGCAGTATGATTCAATTGCATTGTATGTAACTTTGAGCTAATAGACATCACTCAGTAAGATATACAGTGGCAGATGGATCATGTTCACTTACTGAACTCCACTTAGACGCAACCATCTTCCCAGTCTTGATACCACCAATGCCATTGAAGTGTGGACTGATATGGGCAGTGGCAGCATTGTAGGTTACCTCCTTGAAGCTCCCAGTATCACCACACTTGTTGCGATGTTCATGGAGGTAATCAACAAGATGAGTGATCTCGATTGGTGTCCATCTTGCTTTGTCTGAAGATCCTCTGGCAGATGTTATAGTACTGACCTCATCAGTCATCAGATCAACACTACACATAGTGGCCAATGCTTGTGATGAGCTCGAAGAAAGTCTTCAAGATATGATGATGCAGATGGATAGTGGCCCCAGGATAAGGATCAATGGACACTGAATTCAGCATTGGACAAAATTCAAGGTTCAGAGGTAAGTAGCATTCAAGCTCCGAAAGCTAGAGCCGGTTCCATGCCGAATTGCCAAAGGTTCACGTGACTCCACCCACAGTTACCGTTGGTTTCCGTACAGGCTCTAAATCTGCCTTTTTTGTGATGGTCCTGGACCTGTGTTTGCTTGGAACTGAACGCGTTCCTGGCAGACAACAACCCTCCCCCACTTCGTGGGAGTCGGGGATTGCCATTATCCATGTGCCTCTACTAAGATGGTCATTCCGACCCATCACTCAGCACTCGACAGGGCGTTCGTCCTAGTTCTGCTGTGTATGTATAGCATACAGGCATTTTGCATGCACAGGGAAACGCATCCCGTCATGAAAAATAACTTTGTCGACGTCGACTTGCATCTATCAAATCACACCGCTCTTCTCGCTTGCTTTCTCATCATCCTACAAACATCGTCTCCGAGTCCATCCTTATGTTTTCGACCAGTCAGCCATTCCATTGGTTACCCACCTCGGCACGGAGTCACGGTTGGAACGTCCAACCCTCTCAAGTGCTGAATGAATGTTGTAATGTATTTGGTACGTCCCAGTGGAAAAAATTCTAGCAAGCGCGTTTGCTCAGGTTTAGACGAGTCGACGCCAGGGGGACCTCCTAACATGACGGCATGGGATGGTTTTGAGACTAGGGGTCCGCTCTCCACGACAAGGCATCCCTGGTGTGAAAAGCGCTTTCTGAAAAGGGATCAGGACAACTTGAAGTGCCCACCAGAAGAAAATCAAAATCTGCTCAGTTGTATTTGACCCTTGGTGTACGTAAGAATCCCAACACTTCAGTCGTATCGATAGTTTTACTTGTCATCCGGTATGTTGATCTCCGCTTCTTGCCCCGCGCGCGCGAGCAATGATTCCCAATAATAACTTCCCAAGTAAGGGAGAACATAAAGAAACAAAGGTGCACTTACTTTGAGTCGTTACTCGGACTGGGGCGGTGAACGTAACAGCGCTCAAACCCTGTCAGGCACCATTACTGTGGGTTGTGTGAGCGACGTTTTGGGTATCCTTGTTCCTACTATTTTCCTGCGTGGTCTTTGTACAGATCTTTTTTTTTTTTCCTTTTGGAAAAGGCAACGCAAGCTGTGTATATCCACGCTGGTTTCGTATATCTCGCGATCCTCAACTTTGTTCTAGCCTTATCCCATGAGGACGTTCATGGGAACATCAGTCTCCACCCTCGAATCCTGTATGGCATCGTCACCTCATTGCGTTCAGCGGGCTCCCTAATGTGCTTAGTTGGTCTAGGTACATGCCAAGGAAACTTTGGCTGATATAAAGTCCATGGGATGATTCTCTCGAATTCCACAAGTTAAAGGCAGTCTTTGTTTCTTCGGATCATGGTCAAATCATCTTTATTCATAGACTCTTTTTACATTGGGATAAATGTGGAGAACATACTATACGGTGAGTCTCGTGACGGGTATCAAGGATTGTGCGGACTTACTGGTCCGCTCGTGCAGGCATTGAATTAACCCTCTACTTTAAGACCATCCACGTCTTGCTGAGCAACAGAGGAGCACATAAGAAATCCAATTTATTTTATGCGTTCTTCAGCACCATGATGGTGTTCTTGATCACGATCTGGATAGCCACCAAAGCGATATTCGGCCAAGAAATGTGGATACAAAGGTCTAACTATCCAGGGGGTGCTGGTGCATACTTGGAGGCTAACATTTGGGTTTGGTATATGGATTGGGCGACGATGATGGTCATCGTCCTGCAGCTCATGACTGACGCGCTTATGGTAGGATGTGCACAAAATGCCGGAAAACATGCTCACCTGTTCGTTTCCAGATCTACCGCTGTCGGATTATATGGAATAGCTATCGCGTCATCATCATACCCATCGTTTTGTGGGTGGGTTCCCTCAGTAAGCATTACTCCCATACTATTCCCTGTGGTCGCTTTATTCGATATCATCATATCACTTAGCCTTGGGAATCCTGGTTATGTGGGTTACCAGCGTGCCAGGGGCCGACTACTACAATGGTATCGCTCGCCGACTCAGTCTCGCGTATTGGTCTATCTCGGTGTTCCTGAACACAACCTTGACGTTTATGATATGTTACCGCGTTGTGCGGCACGGCAGGAAGGTCCAGGAATACCTCGGGTACGAATATGCGTCTTTATATTTTGCCGTGTTCTCTATCGTCGTCGAATCTGCACTTCCATACACCCTCTCTGGCGTTGCCTTTTTGGTGACATTGGGGGTGGGCAGTCCGACGTCCACGGCGTTCATCTCTGTGTATTTCCTAATGATGGTATGTGATTTTTTCGTGCTTCCTGCTGATAATATTGGCCAAGCTGAGCGTGACACACCGCAGTGCATTTCACCGCAGATGCTGATCCTCAGAGTGGTGTTAGGGAAAGCATGGGGCAACGATACGTTCAGCCGACCAGGCTCGACCATCGAGTTCAGCCCTGAGGACACGTCGGGGTCACAATGCGTCGAAAGCAGCAGGGTGAGAGTCCGTCTGCAGACACCGTCGAATGTATATCTTCCGGGCGGTCACGGCAAGGTGAGATTCTCCGAAGCGTAGCGGGCTGGCGTGGATGTGGTGTATATATGCATCACGTTCCGTGAATGTGGTTTGATAGGTCAGCTGAACACGATATGTTACCGTCTGGACCATAATTCATGATCTCTATATATACACCTATTCACTGTGGTGTTGCTGACGGCTGGTCAGTGACCGTGATGATTGTCGCATTAGGTCAGGTGACCATGTCACGTGCGTTCCACAGAGACGACGTGCGTCGTGAATCTATTTGCCCGGTGTCGCCGCTGTGTCGCGGTGACTCTTTGCCTCGCTCATCCACTAACGCGATGTCTCACTCGGAAAAAGGGAAGGCGAAAGCCTCGGCATATCAACAGAGTTGCGCCATCTCTCATCAAGTTGTGTCTTATATTGACAACACTGCTGCACAGGGATTTTGGACTCGATTCCCGCGCCCCTAGGTACACATTTTATACATTCAAAGATGTACGGAGCGCTGACATCATACAATAACGCAGAACCGGATTCCGACCCAGAATTTACTGCTGGTGCGTTCATCTACGAGACGAAAAAGAAGCCAAAACGCGGTCGTAAATCGTCGGACGCATCGCCGCCTCGCAAGCCCCAGACGAGACGGAGTAACATCCTCGGTGGCTCTCGTCTTTTGTCCAGGTCTGGTGAGTGTATGTTTACGCGTAGATGATGCATAGACGGTTTGTATGCCACAGGAACTGTAGAACCAAAAACAAATCCCCTTTTGCAGTATTTCGGTATGGAAATGCGATATTACGGATCTCGCGGGCACCTAAGACCTTGACTTCTTCAGGCGATGACTTGGGCCTACACTCTGCCTCTGAGGATGAAGGAGCTGCAGAAGTAGACGATGAGGCATCAGACGCCGGCTCAAACAACGACAGCGGTGCAGAAGAACATACTGTTTCTAGAACATTAACATTGTTTTCTGAAGAAACAACACCTAATGCGGCCGGAGTCACCCTGGTTGTGGATGATTCTGAGACGGAATCAGAGTCGGAGTCAGAACCAGCAGGACAAACACTGAAACGCAAGTCGCCCTCCTTTTCTCAAGTCATGCCCCCGCCAAAGCGAAAACAGACACCTCTCATAGCGGGTATGTTATAAACCAGAATTCTTTTGTTTCTCGAGCCAATTGGCTGTAGATGACTCCGAGACTGAATCAGAATCAGAAGTGGATGAACTTGTGAAAACCGCACGTTCCACGGGTATGCAATGCCAAATGTTGACCATTCAACCAATGACATTGAGTTCCTACAGCCCATATGGTTTCCCTTGTCCAATCAGATTCCGAGACGGAATCTGAAGACGAAGAGGACACGATCGCTATTCCCGTATGCACCCCCTCGCCTTACTTCATTTTCCTTCTACTAAGTGCGTTTTCCACAGGCATTCAATCCTCGACCAGGCTTTCCGCTTTGCGAAGGTCAGAAATATCTCGGTCCTTTTGTCCTCAACCGCGAGAAGGGCATCATGGTACCAGCTGCGATCAACACTTATTTAAGAGAATACCAACGTGAAGGTGTACAATTTTTCTGGGACTTGTATAATGAAGGACGAGGTGGACTCCTGGGCGATGATATGGGTCTTGTACGTCAGATTTCTTGCGTCTTCTCTCAGCTCTGAGATTCCCTTCCCCTTGCTTTGATTGCAGGGTAAGTTTGGATTGTGTCTTTCGTCAGAGCGCCCCGCGTCTTAGACTGTGACAGGTAAGACCATCCAGGTTATATCATTCATTTCTGCTATCATGAAGAAGCATGGAGATCAGAGAGATGTAGATCGTCGACGAAATTACATCTCAAAGCTCCAAGACGGTGTTGAGTGGAAAAAACATCGAACTCTTCCTCCCGCGAATGCAGTATGGCCGACTTGCTTGATCATCGCACCTTCCACAGTGGTCGGCAACTGGGAGCGTGAGTTTGAAACGGTGCGGTCTTGAAATTTCTATGAGAACAACCTCACCCAACTGGTAAGCTGCTAGTGGGGCTATTTTGAAGTTGGCTCCTATATTGGCTCGCCGACGCGCCGAGAGGAGATCCTGACAGATTTTAAGATGGGACGTCTGGATGTAGGTGGGTGTAGGATTTCAATCTGACTTGTGAGCGAGGCTCACTCTTATCCTTGCAGTAATCACTTCGTTCGACCTCGCGCGTAAGGATATCTCGTTACTCGACGAGCTCCCCTGGTCGGTTATCATGGTCGATGAAGCGCACCGTGTCAAAAACCCTCGGTCAAAGATTACCAAGGCGTACCACCAGTTTGCGTGCATGAAACGATTCGGCTTGACAGGAACAGCGATACAGAACTCTTACAATGAGCTGTGGACGATTCTTGATTGGACGAACCCTGGGCACCTGGGTTCGATGAAGCAATGGAAAGGATTTGTTGTCAAACCGTTGACCGTGGGTCAATCGGCGAGCGCGACGGAGGAGGAGAGGACTAAAGCTTTGGTACGTTATCTTGCACTGTCTGAAGAGTGGCTGATTCTCTGTAGGCTGTTGCAAGGATTGTCAGGGACCAGTTACTGCCAAAGTTCTTCAAACGAAGGTTAGCTATTTGTTTTTGTGCCGCCTCATCCCCTCAACGAGTCTTCCAGGACCAAGGATATCATCAAGGATCAGGTAAACAATCGCCCTTTGGTCCTGAACCCTGTTACATTCAAGAATTGCACAGCTACCAACGAAAATTGACGAGGTCGTTTTTTGTCCTCTGACACCGCAACAAATCAAGGTATACAAGCGCATCCTTGCAATGGACCCAGTCCAGAACATCATTCAGAAGGAGGAATTCTGCGATTGTGGGTCAAGGAAAAAGTTGGCTGGCCACGAAGACGGCTAGTTCAAGTCACTGACATTTCTCCAAGGCGCAAAGATTGCTGTCATCCTTTTGGAAAGGGAGACGTGCTGAAATTCACGTCTATTTTGATCAAGATCTCGAATCACTTAGCGCTGATTCTCCCAGGTAACACCTTTCACGGATAAAGGTAACCACTTAACCAACAAGTGCTTTAGCCCCCACCGACAGTCAGGATCAAGTGAGAGATTCATAGATATGTTTATCTCGTATTCTCATTACGCAATAGACCATCCGCAATCGTGAACTTGCCGAATTCGTATTTGCGGGGGAACCCATCCCGAAATTCGCCACAGCGATGATGCAACCGTCTTTCTGTGGCAAATGGACCGTGAGTAGCGGAGATTATCGATAGGTCTGCTTTTCAATGAGCCGGCCCACAGGTCCTTGATACGCTACTCAAGGACTGGAGGAAGGACCGATCGAACAAGGTCCTCATCTTTACCAAATCAGTTAAGTTGCTTGAGATGTTAGAGTTTCATCTCAGGAATCGCGGTGCGATCACATCATTATGAACGGCCGAGGTGCCATTGGCTCATACCTATACAGGTTACGGCTTTCTGAAACTAGACGGATCCACAAGTCAACCCGAGAGTACGAGATAAAGAGTCATACTTGACACCTAAGGAGCTCATTCCCCTGTCTCTCTCATTAGGGATGCCATTGATCGATAAATTTCATCAAGATCCAGATATCTTCATATTCCTGATTTCCACTCTAGCTGGGGGAGTGGGCCTAAACCTGACTGGCGCCAACAAAGTGGTCATATTTGGTAAGTACCAGCGAATCACTGGTTTGTTTTTGACGAAAACAACTGTGTAGACCCCAATTGGAGTAAGTACACTTCACTCCGCTTGATGCTTCCTCGCGTTGAACTGGAGTGACATTTAGATCCCGCCCATGACCTACAAGCCATGGACAGAGCCTACCGTTATGGTCAGACACGTGACGTCTACGTTTATCGACTCTTGGGAGCAGGCTCGATTGAAGAATTAGTCTATGCTCGTCAGCTTTACAAGCAACAACAAATGGCCATTGGCTACCAAGCTAGTGTGCAAACGAGGCGAGCGTCTTTCTCTGAACAGAGGTAGTTTGCATTTTGACCAGAATGGTGTTGTCAGGTATTTCTCGGGGGTCCAAGGAGATACCAGTAGACAGGGCGAGCTTTTCGGTGTGAAGAACATATTTAAGTTTCACGAGGATACCCTTGCTACCAAACTTGCGGTGAGCTCAAGGGATTGGACTCATAATCATGGCACTAGGACTCATAAATTTGACATCAGATCGAAAGAGCATCTATCATTGAACTTGACTGGGCGCTGGCACATCTTGGGGGGAAGTCACGGCGACAATCAAAGGCCAAGGATGACTGGGTGCAGGAAGCAGACCAGAAGGGAGGGAAGGAAGAAGTGCATATATTATCATCGCTCGACTCGCAGGCAATGACACTTCTTATAGGCAGATCTGCGAGGACTGACTGCTCTGCTCTTTGACGACGGTAAGTGGATAGTCTATCAATTCATTGGAAAGATTGATGAGGTGTTTGCTTCAGACCCTCCTGACGTTCCCGAGGAGAATGGCATACAAAAGGCGTTGGGTGCGATTGGTGTGAAGTACAGTCATCGCAATGACGACGTCTTACTCCCAAGTCGGGTCGAGGAGGAACGGTCACGGAATGCACTCAAGGTACAGATCAATTGGCAAAGCCCGTTTAAAACGCTCAACTTTCTTTAGGAGCATAAACGACGCAAAGCCGCTGCGAGAAAATCCAAGGAGGGCGAAGCGGCGACTAAGAATAAACGGTCAAAAACGCCGGAGTGGCCTCCGAAGCGTAAACATCACAAGAGGCCACCCACGCCAATGGAACAGTGAGTTGGTGGTTCTGTCTTTGTGACGTGTTATTCATGGACGTCTCCAGGCTCGCATCTCGCCAAAGGGCGTTGATCGAACTAGGATACATCAAGGATCCGTCGCATGTACCTGTCTTCGCTCAGTCTTTGTGAGTCTTGGTTCGAGGTGTTTTAGTACTCTAGCAAGTCATTGACCATCCTCAGTGCGAGGAAATCTGTAGAAGAGCGAGAAGAAATATTGGGTAAACTCGATGAACACGCGCGACATTATTCTTAGGATTAGGCGTGCATTCTCTTTGGGACCAACTAGTCTGCAAGCAAGCTTGCAGCGTGTCATTCAAGCAATTGTAGTCGGTGTTTTGTTTCTGTACTGCGAGTCCCATGATAGTCTAGCATGTATTATGGGATATCCCTAGCATTGTTGTTTTTGTGAATCGCTCTCGGACTTAACGGCAATATATTGTGTGTGTTTTTTGGTCGATTTTTGGAGGTTCAGCTTGTCAGTACTTCAGTGGTGATAGCATATGTGAGGTATGTTATCTATCGATATCGCAACCCTCCAGTACAGTCCAGGGTATATCTTACATGTCGGAATACGTCGTAAATTACATGCAATCTTTCAAACCGAACTGAGATTGCTTTCTCAAGCATTCTTCTGCAAGATATCATAATGACCAGGTCTGGCCAACGGATCATCGTCAACGATACTGATCGTAACCAACACAGCGATCACTCACCGGTAAAGTAAAACTAGAGGGTCACCACCGTGGGAAGCATTCTCCGAAAAATCGACAAAGTTGACCTGACCGTCTGCAGCATGCCCGTCTAGGTAAGCAACCTTGACATGAACGTCCAACGCTTGAGCGAGAGCAGCCACCTGGACATGGTCTTTTTCCCTCGAGTGTGTTTAGTCTGTCGCTGAAGGGCATGTGTTTGCTATACTCACCTGCCTCTTTTCCGAGGGGCTCTACGAACCGCCTGCAGAAATCGTCGACCGAGGTCTGCATTTGTGACTCGGGGTCGAAAAGAAAGTCCGCAAATTGTTCGTCTGTACGCATCTGTGCAGACGTCAGGAGACGCATGTACATGACGATGTAGTTGGACGCTAGGAAAATGTGGTGAGACGGGGTGATACCACACCTCATTCCGAGACGTACTCGCTGGGTCCGTAAAACTCTGCCAAAGTTCTTCTCTCGCGTTGGTACGACTTGCACGAAGTTGAGCCAAGCTCTGGAGCATCTCGTAAGGTTGATCATAGACACATTCATCAAAACCGGCTTTCGCTAGCATATCCGAGGTCGCTGCTAGCCGATCGTTACTGTGCGCGGTGGACCTCAAAAGGCGATCCAGGTAGGCAAATGCCAACGCTGAAGAACTAAGATGCATCAAAAGTGAGATCGCAACAGATAGAGCAGAGTCACCTCGGTAGAAACAATCACCATCGCCTAAAAAGGCATACAATGAGATATCTGATCGCGTCAAGGATAATGTAACACCAACCTTTGGCACGAATTATAATTCTATACCCTCGATTGATCAGGGTTTCTATTTGAGCCAGAAAATCCGGGGAATTGGAGTATTCATTTCGCAAGACGGAGGTGGCTTCAGGCGGAGAGATCAAAGGGCGCTCTGACTCCATGCTTTCTTCAAGGAGTCTCTGAAGAGAGCAGTCATGGGTGAGCCGATATGATTAAAAGAGGATACCTACTTGATTCATTTCGTAGAGCTGTGCCTGGGTCAGATCGGCGATATCTGAAGGTGAATATATAAGATATTTAGACACGTCACAATGGTTCTCATACCCATGTCCTCCGGCAAGATAGGATGTCCGCTAAGGAATGGTTCCGGTTCGACTGCTTGACCGTCTATATCTTTGGGTAAATCAGTGCTCTTCCACCTCGCTGCAACAACCGTCAATGTGCAACTGAAGGATACTACCCTTGAGATGTAAGACTTACGTGGACTAGGCGGTTTTGCACCCTTAAGGCGATCAGAAGTGGGCATTTAAGACAGAGATGAGAGATCCAATAGATGATGAAGCCTGGGATGATCCCGGACGTGGCAGTGCAGGGTTTGTATTTGTTTGTCATTACCTTGTGTTTCCAACACATCAACAACTACTTGACAACGAACATTCATGCACATGCATCATGCATCATAATCACGATGACTCGCTCTTTTAGGTTTGCGAATTGAAGCCACAAGTGCATGTCTGGAATGGCTCTATCGCTTATTTTTCAAATACACGCTAGGGTTATGGGTGCAAAACAACTCGCGAGATTAAAAGCCACCATCAATGTGGCCCTCCATTGTCTACCATCGGGCCGTAGCCACACGCCACTAAAATTGTGTTCGATGTGCCACGGGCGTGCCAGTGGGAAGCCACGCATCCATTGATTGCGTCACCATGGCCATGCATGTGGCGGAAGCCATTTCCCAGGTTCATAGATTATGGCTCTTCCATAGGGTCGCCAAGGATCGCGATTGGTCATTGCGTGTGGGTAGGTGGCTTTCGCCAGTGGCTTTGTGTCCGTGTCATCAGCACTTTACGGCAGCATCCAGCCTTGAAGCTTTGTTCGCAGCCAACGTGGGAGAGATGCCACAGGGACTCGTTTCATTGCGGTACGAGCCGGTGTTATAATGCTCAATACTTAGCGCAATGGTACCAGTACGCTGAGCATCACAGTCACGCCAGACTGCTATAATCAGGCCCTCCATTTTAGCAAGATGTCTCCCAGCAGGGCCTACTACGCGATGTCTCCTGCGTCTGCCGCCGCCGTTCGTGACGTATGCTACAACAGTGGTACGTTGCAATGGTATCATATTCCATGTGGTGCTGATCCTACCACCAGTCGCATCCTTAACCTTGCTAGTCTGGCACTTTTTTGTGACACTGGGTGACGAAGTCCAGTACATTTGGACGTGCGTGACGAGCCTCATTGATCATTATCGTCCAGGTTAGTTCATTGACACCGCGTTTTCGACAGCATGCGTAATATGAACCAGTTCAAGTGGCTGTACTTCTTGCTTCGATATCCTGTAATACTCGCACATGTGTGAGTGCATTACATTACAATGTGCCCCTTTCACAGAGCCACTAATTTCAGCTAGAATGCACAACACCTTCATCGAACGATTGGCAAATGGCAGTAATCCTCCTCTGCTCTGTGGCATATGGTATAACTATGCCTGGGCCTTCCTACAATTTCTTGCAACCTTACTCGAGCTTATTTTGGCATTTCGCGGTGAGTTGGAGGTGACTTCTCTGTTGGAAGATACGGTTTGATTAGACGAAGCCCACAGTATTTGCTTTTTATAACCGATCCAAGAAGGTCGCTTTCCTATTGTCGACTGTGATCTTAATGGAGGCTGCGGGAACAGCGAGATCGATATCGTTGCAGCAGACTGCTGATTTTTATGGAACGTGCCTTCTATTACCACTGACTAGGAATGCCACATATCAAAGGTAAGTTCAGGCTCCGCTGTTTGTTGCGACCCATATAAAATTATAGCGGGTCTGTTTAGCATATTAGGGCTCATCGTCCATTGCACGCTTATCGGCTTGACATTGTTCAAGTATTTCCTTGCTTCTAGAGCGGGTTGGGGGAAGTCTCCCCTTGTAGCACTCGTGGTTCGTCATGGCACTATCGTGTATACTATAATTCTTTGTAAGTAACCCCGGTCGGTTCAGTGAGCTCGGTACTAACCTGATGACCCAGTCTTGTTCGTATCCGAGGCGATTATGCATGACTCGGAGAGCGAGCGAGGAGTTGCACTTTTTTTGTTTGTGATCATTGTTTGTATCGTTGCGTGTTTACTGATGTCTGGCCTCTCTGTTCTGCAAGTCAGTTGGACCACGTCTTTGATCAGTATCTCGGTATGACCAAAACTGGTTTCGTGAATGTGTTCAGCGGCTCATGGCATCGCATCTAGGGGTGTAGGATGATATTAAGCATGGAACGCTTGGGACGAGGCGAGATTCTCGCAGAATCGGCCCCGCTACTGTTCACTAGCGGAATCAACGTCGGAACAGTGGCATGATAGATCCGCGCTCTAGCGTCATGTTTTGACACTTCGTAGTAGTACTTTAGGAATCCACCAGCATGAGTCCGACGTCATGCCATCTCTTAATGCACCAATTCACGAAGCAGGTTCGTCTGCGAGACCCGGAGTTCCCAACCTTGTTGGCGTCTGACGTGAGAGTGGCATGGGACTGACTCTGGCACCAGTGTTGATACAAAGCTAACGAGTTGACGCAGATGTGCAGGGCCTTGCACCGTCGCGCCAAGCTCCGAGTCATACCTGGACACTTTGCCTCTGCTAGATGTCTCCAAGTGGCCTCAACCAGACGATATCCCCTGCGCATGCAGCTACCGCTCGCGATGTGTGCCACCACAGCCGTATATTTGGTAGCGCCTCCTGTCGCACATGGTGCTCACCCTACCGCCAGTCGCATCGCTGACGTTTCTGGTCTGGTCTGCCATCGTGACATTGGATGATGAAGTTCAGTACATTTGGACGTACGTCATCGGTTGGGCTTTCATTCTGGGAATTTGCCTGACACCGTGTTTTCGTTCCTTGTAGTATGCGTAACACAAATATCTTCAAGTGGGTGTACTTCTTTCTTCGCTATGTTGTAATACCCGCACATGTGTGAGTGCATTACACTATGTACACTTCTACACAGAGTCACTGATTTCAGTTTAGAACCCACGTCTTCATCAAGCAATTGGCAGATGACAGTAACCCCCCATACACTGCACCATGTGGTCCATCTATTCCCTCGGTTTCTCACATGTTCTTGCAACCTTGCTCGAGCTTATTCTGGCAGTGTTTCCTTCGTTATAAGATACAGTTCAGTTGGACGAAATCCCATAGTATTTGCCTTATATAACCGATCCAGGAAGGTTGCATTCGTAGTGTTGATTTTAATGATCTTGACGGAAACTGCAGGGTCAGTGAGAATCCTATGGCAGAAGCAGCACACCCACTTTCACGGAATTCCAAGTATCAAACGTGAGTCCAAGCTCTGCTGCGCATTGCGAGCCGTCGTTGATCAAAGGCCCTGTTTAGTATATTCGCATTTATCATCCATTGCATACTTATTGGATTGACGTTGATCAAGTACTTCTTCGCTCTCAGGGCAGGTTGGGGCAAGGCCCCCCTCGTATCACTCGTGGTTCGTGATAACAGTACAGTGTATGGTACGATTCTTTGTAAGTGGTCCAGAGCGCAAGTCGGGTCAGTCAGTTAGCTGCTAGCTAACCTATTGATTCAGTCTTGGTCATATCCGTAGTGATCATGTGTGGCCTGGAAAAGGAACGAGCAGTGGTTGTCAATTTGGTGATCATTATATTTGGCGCGTTGCTGACGGCCTGACCTTTTTTTTCCTCTTCTTTTTTTTCCTGCCGTTCAGTTGGTCCATGTCTCTGATCAGCATCTCGGTATGACCACGTTTGGTTTTTGGGAAAGGCGTTCCGTCATGACGTCACGTTTAGGATGTTGCATGATACTTGACATGGAGCACTTTGCGAGGGAGATCTCGAATGATAGACCCCAACGCCAGTTATTCCTTAACAGCAAATTCAGCTTGGTTTTGGTGGGCCGCCTTTCAGATCCGCCTTCTAGCCCATCGCGCCCCTGACGAACACAATACTGTCGCAATTGTCGGAGGATGGGTAGAGTCTTGGTCTTGTAACTTATATCATGCCGCAGGGTCGGCGGGCCGAGCATAGAGAGAATATTCGACGAGTCGAGTATATTGAATACCGTCACCTCAGACTTTCTTCCAAACATATGAACATGTTAAGCATGCAATGACTTACTCTCCGACAAGGCGAGGCATTCTTCGCATAGGTGAAG
Organism: Boletus aff. mottiae; assembly: GCA_038093895.1. Taxonomy (NCBI): domain Eukaryota; kingdom Fungi; phylum Basidiomycota; class Agaricomycetes; order Boletales; family Boletaceae; genus Boletus; species Boletus aff. mottiae. The sequence goes on from JBBPTD010000922.1 coordinate 14,512, forward strand.
CTCGAAGCGAACCAAACGTCCACTCCAAGTCTCCCGAATAGATGGAACATCTATACGGTGCAGCCACTGGATCAATAAATAGTGGGGATTGTCGGTATCTCTATCGCACGCTCGGCTTTGGCTTCCCTTTCCTCCCGAATTGACTTGCGTGCATTCAGCCTGAAATTTTGGGTTGATGCTATCCAACATTGCCTAGATCGGGGCTCACTCACACGCTGAGCATGGAATTTCCGTATGCTGTGGATAGACGCAGTGAGTCTGGCGAGACACAATCATGTACAATGGTTGCGAGCTCACTCTTACTTAGTACGACACCAGGTCCAGCAGTTAGAAACTGAGACGCGCCGTGATCCTGTATGTAGTACTTGGGAACCACGTGAATTCCGATCGAACGTGTTCCCTGGTTAATGTGCTTACCATGATTGCCACTGCTAATGCATTGATGCTGTACGGAAAGAAAGGACTGCACCACAACGCTCCCAAGGCATTCAGTCGCGAACTTACAAGGAAAGAAG
>JBBPTD010000923.1:0-15005 GCA_038093895.1 Boletus aff. mottiae
CGGAATAACAAGGTAGAAAGAGAAAAAAAAAGGTCCAGATTAAGTACGTTTATAACTGTGTATGTATGGAGTCGTTTGGCAGTTCCGTCGACCTACAAGTTGGGAGAGTGCGAAGGAAAAGAAAGGCAGAAAAACGAACAATGAAGCAAGTACAACAACGCTCAGATCGCCCTTCACACGTCTATGATACAGAAAAAGAGATCTAGCGCGGCCGTCGTGGCACCCTGTCATAGTGCCTGTCCTCCCATCCACGACTCTGGTCTCGACCCCTCGTCTACACGGAACCCACCTACCGAGTATGCCGAGTGGAGCGCCCGCGATCCAGATAGCGAACGCGAATGCGACTGTGACGGTGCGTGCCGAACGTGCATCTCAAACGCTTCTGGCACCGACGACGACCGTTCATGACCCCGCTCCGGTATCGACGTCGGCGTCGCCCCCCTCGACGGCAACTCTCCAACGTCCCCATTCGAGAACCGGTATAACGATGGCGGTATCGGAGAGGGTATCGGGATATCATTGGAAGAGTAGTATGACACGTGTGGGGACACCGTCAGTCCGAGCGCGCCTGCCTGCTCTGCGTGCATGTCCACCACCTCCGACGCGGATTCCACGGTGATCAATGGCGGTGTGGTGCGTTCGACGTCGGTGTCGAGCGATTCGTTGGTATAGGCCCTTGGACGCTTCTCGTTCATGTCCGACTCTGGTGCCATTCGAGTCGGCTCGTACGTGTGGGGTAGAGCGAGCTCCGAGGCGGACCGAGCGTGTGGCTCACGGAACATTGGCGCGGTCTCGAGATCGGATGGGCGCCTGTTCTTGGACGCTTTGCGATGTCGAATACCTAGTCGGTCTTTCAGGTCGCCGTTGACCCACATCTCGCGAACAATGTCCTTGTCGAGCGGCGCATACGCCGAAGAGGCAAACTTGTAGAGGAAGCGGGGTGCTGTGAGGGTGACGTTAGGCCCATGCCTGAGACACGCTACGATGGCTTCCATTCACCTAATGCAACCAAAATCGAGAAGACGACCGTAGTCCAGAACGTGATGTTACTAAACAGTACTTCCACTTCGTACACGAACGAGCCCGTTGACGAAAAGAAGTTGTTGGCTGGGAGGTACGAGTAAATCACAACCCACAGGAGCATCACGAGCGAAGATCCGATGACGACAATCCACGTAATAAACGTCCAGCTGGGAAACGAAAATTCCAGTCAGTGTCCACGATCTGCTTCGCGTGAGTGTACAGATAACGCACTAGTGAGTGTTCATTCCAACATAGGTATTGGCGGCAAAGATAGCAGCGATCGCAACGGTTGTGCCGAAATCAGCCAGGGACTCGATTCCCTTGCCATTCCAGGACGTCGGGAGACCAAGGGACCAGACAAGGTACGGAATGAAGAAGACGACAGCCGACTGGTATAGACCATCAAGCATATACGACCAGAACTTTATCCGGGTATATTCTAGACCACGAATACCTCTAATGTAGAGCTCAGGGAAAGCCAAGGCCGCTTTCGCGTTTATGTCCTGGTCGAACGCTGCAAGGTCGAACGTCAGGACCCATCTTGCCACCAGGACCATCGAATCGCTTACCGCCAAGTACGATCACGGGCAGCGACGTGAAAATCAAGTTGTAGAGAAGGATGAAGCTGTAATCATACAGATATGTCGCGTCGAAGCTATCCCAGAATAGTATTAGTTGCGACAATTCTCACGACTACACTCGATGACTCACTAGCAATAGATGAGAAACCAAAACGTGGCCAACGTCCAGATCACGTTCTGTAACCGACGTCAGTCAAGTCATAAAGGATGACGGCATGCAAACGACCTTGTAAAAGAAGTTGCTATGCATGTCGGCAATACGTTGATATGACCAGCGTCCATGAACGAGAAGCAGCTTTGTCAAGAACCTAAATTGGCCAAAGGCGTAGTCTGCTGACATGGCAGCCTGTGAACCTTCGTGACCCAACAACCCACAACCAACGTTTGCTTCCTGAATCATCGCCACGTCATTGGCACCGTCACCGATCGACAAGGTCATTGCTTTCCGACCCTCTTTGACCTAGATAGCACATCAGCGGACTCCGCCTCCAGAAGAAAACAGAGACGTACCAGCTTCACCGTCAACGCCTTCTGAGCCGGCGACACACGGCAACACACCACAGTCTCACATTGCGTACCGAGATTGAGGAACAGTTGTTTGATATCCGGCGTCAACGCGTGTCGTAGCGTCTCGCCGTCGATAACAACTGCAAACGCAGCCTGAGCGCCGGGTACAAAACCTCGTTTACGGGGGTCCAAGGACGGTGGTCCTAATATAGACGCGATCTTGTTCAACCCTGCCTCGATTTGTATACGCGTTCCCTCGGGACTGTCGGCTGATAGGATCATGATTTCCATGTCTTGCTTGAGCAGGTTACAGCTGAATCCAATCTCGATGGCAGTTTGCAGCTTATCACCTAGCAAGGGAGTGTCAAAGGGCACGCCCATGCACGCGACGTTTTGCTCACCTGTGAGAATCCACAGCTTGATGCCCGCGCGGTGCAATGTCTCAATCGCCTCTGGGACGCCCACCTGCAACTTGTCCTCCAACGCCGTGGCACCAAGTAACATGAGCTCTTGCTCGATACTCGACGCTGCCTTCTCGACCTCTTCCTCCCGATTCTCGGTCGCTGCAGTCGCCGCATCGTACGTCCTCACCCACATCAAGAATTGATCTTCTGTCAACACCCTGTACGCAATACAAAGCGTCCTCAGCCCCCCGTTGGCGAACATGTCCATATCCTTGGTCGTCTTCTCCTTGAGCGCCAGATCGGCGTTGGCCGAAAGTCGCTCATAGACGACCGAGTCCGCACCCTTGCAATACAAGACGATCCGACCGTCCGGCGTGCGAACGATCACGCTCATCCGCTTCCGCGTACTGTTGAATTCGAGCGTCTTCAACAACGTGTACCGCTCAGGCTGTCCCATCACCTCGATATCGATGTTATCTTTGGACTTGCCCACGAACGGGAACCCAACGTCCCTCGCGGCAGCCACGAGCGCAGCCTCGTCTGGTGACTCTGCCTTGTACTCCAAGTAATACGGCTTCTCCGTTTGCGCTGGCCTGTCGGCAAGGACAGTATGGCAGATGGCTAACGCGCGGAAAAAGGAAGTGATGCGCCCCGCCTGTTCGGATGAGCGGTCCGCGATGTCCTCGGCGAGCTTCGGCGATACGAGCGTGAGCTTGTTAACTTGCGCGTACCGGTTCTTGAACAGCTTCGATAGGGTAGATACCATGGTACTTTTGAGCTCGGCCAGCTTGCGTGTAAGTTCCTCGGGCTCCACAGCATCCGCTCGGCCTTCTCTCGTCGCGGCGCCACGTTGTGCCTCCGTGACACCTTCCCCGTAGACCACACCATGGATAGAACACTTTTGAAACTCCATGACATTCTGCGTGAGGGTACCGGTCTTGTCTGAAAAGATGTATTCGATCTGACCGAGGTCGTCAGAGATACCCCAGTTCTTGGGAACGCAGGCGGTGTCAAAGGGTTTGTAGTACATGTCGACATCTTGCGCGATGAAGTAGGCCTGGATCGTCTTGACGATTTCGATCGAGATGAAGAGCGATACAGGGACGATGTTCTGGAATGCGATGAGGCAGGAGCTGCGGTATCGTTTCAGATCAGGACAGGCGCGACAAGGGGACCGGACTCACGCAAAGGTGACAAGTGCGTTAAGCGCGGGAGAACTCGTCGCATCTACACCCGGTTCATAGATCTTCACGCTAGTATTCGACAGACCATCCAAGACGCCATAAATCACTGCGGAGAGTGTACATATGATGAGCAGGAAAGCAAAGTTGACGATGACATTAAAGTTGGTCTCCTTGGCGATCTTGGATTGTTTTGATGGCGTTATACCTCCGTTCAAGTAGATCTTGGTATCCGGGCCCGTGAAGACGACTAAACCAATAATCCAAGATGTGTTCCGCACAGTGCAACCACGAAGGAGGAGTTCGTTTATCGTGACACCTTCCTTGCGAGTGTCGCCGTTAGTGGGGTCTGTATATCGCAATACCCCGTTGTAGAGATACAGGTTTTGGTGGGGTGGCTCCGATTCAAGGACGAACGATGATTTCTCGATGTCTTCTTCCGAGACAATGGCAGAGGTCGCTGGGAGGGCCTTGCGCGGTTTCAAGTTTGTCTCTCCGTCGAGGTTCTTCGTCTCTAAGTAGCAGAGCCCATCCGGATCCGACGTTGACAACACGACCACGTCCGCCGGGACCTGTTCGTTCTCCCTCAATAGCACAACATCCCCAATTTCCAACTTCTTCCACAGTGTCCTCTCCCATCTTGCGGTTCCGCTGATCCTCCGCTGCCAGTCAATGACCCCAAACGACGACCGGGAACGTATACTCTGCTGGTATGACGAAAATGTTCTGTTTTGACCCCAGGAACCGACCTCTGTGGCAGGTGGCAACCCGGGAGGATACGTATGCGAATCGACACTGATAATATCCTCGAGCTGTCTTCCACCCGCACCAGTTGGTCTCCCAAAGCTGAGCGTACTCTCGCTGGGGTCCATGGTGCTGACGCTGACCCTGTCACCATCGGCGCCCTTGCTTAGCACGATTCGCATCCCTTCATCTGCTTCCTTTCCTCGGAGCTTTTGGACGCCTTTGGAGACCTTGCCTGGTGAATTGATGCGCAGGAGTCGCTGGTACCATGGACGAGGATCCAGAGGCTGGTTCACGTTGCGCCATTGACCGAGACGCGTGACGGCGGAGGTGTTGACTTCTTCGTCGAGCTTTGCGCGGCGGTAGTCTTCGACGCCGTCTTTGATGGCGGTGACGGTGAGGATGAAGAGGATAGGAAAGGCGGCAGTAGAAGCAGAGGCGGCTCCAAAGACGGGGAAGACTGGGACGTGTTAGGAGGAGCATGGGTTGATAGAGCGCACTCACGTTGGAATATGACGAGCGCCAAAAAGTAAATGTTGGCTATCCTACAAGGTGACATCAATTAGAGTGTGAACACTGTATAGGTGAGGATCTCACCGGTGAAATTGCTCAAAGAGGTTCTTGGGTAGGAATGTCAGTAGAGTATATCCTAGAGGAGGTGAGGTGAGAGAGAGGGCGGGTTGGCGTAGGACTCACTGCTAGTCCGTACTTTGTTCCTTGGGTAGCGAGCGAGCGGTTGGCCATTGTGATCGACCTCCATGGCGGACAGTGGGGTGTTGACGTATACATTTCTGCGCTGGCCTGGTATGTGTGGGCCACTCCGCACGGTGGTTGCGTCTGACACGGCCGAGTCTGCGGTCTTTGGACGCTTGTCTTTTCTGAAGAAGAGTGAACGTTTTCTGCGGGTTCTCTCTCTGCGTATCTCTGAGCGAATGGACTCTGCGATGGTGGAGGCGGCAGTGCGCACGGTGCGCAGTCGAAGGTCGGGGTCTATCGAAGCATCGTTGTCGTCGTCGTAGTGAGGGTGGCGCTTGAACAGAGACATTTGGTGGTATACAGAGGGTATTCTGAGTGGTCCAGAGGTCCTGAATACCGAGTGCCAGCACCGTGGAAGGACCTGGAAGAAAGTGGTGGTGGTTGCACGAATACGCAGCACGCGAACAATGCGGCCATCATCACTCGACACAGCCGACCTTACATAGGCGACAACTGGCGAAGGTTTCAAGTGTCCATTGCGAACTCGACTGGGTCCTCAAAAACATGGCCATAATAATCCACAGCGAAAGCGTGTCGCCATCGTCGGCGCTGGTGCAGCCGGTGAGTGGCCATTCACCTCCATCCAGCTTGTCTGACTCTCTATGCCACAGGCATGTCGGCTGCCTGCGCCCTCTCTCTCCATCCCGACCGTTTCGACGGGACCATCTTTGAACAGTCTGCAGCTGCGGGGGTATGGCGCAGACTACATCAACGACGGCGTACAGGGTGCTAGCCTCGTATTCTACAACACCTATGCCATGTTCGACAAGCTCGGATTCAAGGCGTCCCCTATAGGCATCCAAATCAGTTTCGGGCGTGACCCCGACAACGACTTCTGGTCCGAGTATCGTCATCGATAGGTGTGTTCCATGTGTCTCGCTCACGTCAAAGGACCACAACTCGTCTCAGGTTTCGCTCCGACATTCAAAAGTTTGGTCGTGTGTTGAAGATCGTCAAGGCTCTGAAGCCCTTGTTCGCAGTCATCTCCGTCAATGCAGTGTTGCGGATGTTTAGGTTCTCGCGGGCATGCCCCTTGCTTTCATATCGTGTCTTCATGGACCCTTCTATGCGCCTCGTGAGTTGAGATTCTGAGCCGTCCTCGAAGTATTAACATCTCGTTGGCCTATTAACATCTCGTTGGCCTAGTTCGAATACTCTTCCGACTCCTTCCTCGCATCCATTTCCGAAATCTGCGCCTTGCCGCACCTATCGCTCTTGTACCAGACTTGGGCGGAAGTGCAATCCCGCGGCAACGTCGCCCTCCGCACACAACAGCAGGTTATCCGGGTCCTTCGTGGAGACCATGTACAACTGTGGAGCCGTTCGACGGGTGGAACCGATCAAGGACAGTACGTCCGTGAACCTCTTGGGAAGGAAGTATGTGAAGAGTTTGACGAGCTGATCTTGGCCGTCGATGCCAACTCGGCGCTCATGATTCTCGAAGAGAATGCGAGCTGGTTAGAGAAAAAGATCTTGGGCAATGTCAAAGTGAGTATCCACGTAATCGGCTCGTCTCCACGGCATTGATCTCGCATCTAGTATCTATGTGATGTCAGCGTTACGCATAGCGATCTGGATTACACGAACAAGGTGACATCAAGGATTCGCCATCCGCTTTTGTTTGGTCACTGACTGATATTGATCCCCCAGTACTATCGCCTCCATTATGATCCCTCGCTCAACTCGTCACTCACAGACAAGGACGCAAAGAAGGCATACGAACTCGCACAGAAAGAGTTCGCGCCTCTGTACTTTATCCGGAGTTACCCCGACGACAAGAAAAAAGTCGAGATGAGCTTTGACCTCACCAATTACCAACCCCAGGTACCGTCGCGCCCTCATTTTATCTCCCCGCTATGCTCATCCAGACCCAAATGTAGTTCAAAGGCGAGCACTCTCGGGGTCCTCAGTCAGCCTCGAGCGTGGCACCTCCACCTGGACCACCCCCGTCGCTTTCACCCCACGTCCTCCAAACCATCTCCCTCGACCGCGATGAGAGTAGCGAGAAATGGAGCAAAGGTGACATCAGTCCCGAGCACGTCATCTACGTAAAATGGTAGAAACAACAGAGTCATCAGTGGCAACACTATTCTGGGATGGTACCCTGGATGATGTAGATCAATGGCAAGGTATGCGCGTCCCTCTTTCCTTTCTTTGTTCGTGGAATTCGGATGCTCACGATGGATATTAGTACCATACGACGTATGCCGGTGTGTGGACGATTCTCAGTACGCACGCTCGTCCTCGTATGTCCCTCGTACAGTGACTCTCATCACCCAGATATCCACGAGATCGCCGTCGTGTCCTGCTTGGCAGTTGCCTATCGTCTCGGCACAGCGTGCGTCTTTCAATTGACGTACCTCGTTCTCGTCTAGCTACCCCTTCGTCCAAGATGACACGTGCAAACGTCTATTTCGTCTGTCTCGCGGTCAGTCATGGATGTCGTGTGGTACGTCGGCTGCGCAGACCCTGGAGACAGTAGGCTGATACTCCCTGTTTTCTTTGCGCGCAGTGGACTGTCAGGGGGTGTTTGCATGACGAGGGAACATGGCGCAGGGGCAGGGTTCATGTTTGTACACTCGCTCCGCCCGCGATGTGTAGACACCGAGCTGGTCCTCAAGCTCCATATGAGTGAGGCATGCTTCTTCTAGCATGGATGGATTGTCTATCGCCGTATCCTTCCTCGAGGACCGTTATTCCAGCCATGCACCCTTGATATGCAAACGTGCCTTCACGCTGTGTTGCTCCATATTCATCCCTCCCCTTACCCATGAAACCTGTGCATGATGGTGAGACAACCCGGTGACCTCGATACCAGTGATCATTCAACATGCCAATGATGTCGGAACTCATAGAGTTCCGAGCATGACAGCTTTCGAGAGTAATTAATTAACCATATGATGTGCGTATGGTGACAGGTGCAACGGGTGCAACGGGTGCAACGGGTCGAACGCTCAGACCATGTACATCCACCGAATCCCTTGAACGCTATGACGTGGAATCGTTTCTGCACTGAACAATTGCCACTACAAATACCTCGCTCTCCTTGAAGTTGCGTGTGGCTGGAGCGATCACGGTGGCAATTAAGAGGGCTCTCAGGACTGCGCGGTTACACCGGGTTTCGGAGTAAGGGGGATCAAAGAGTGATCCATTTGAAGACGCTATCATGCAGCATCGGCAGATTTCGACAAGCTACTACATAGTTCTTGCTCGAGAATAAAGAAACTATTAATAATTGAGCTGATTCGGACGACGGTTTGGAGTGTCACTTTTGGGAAGCACCTTTCATGAATGCACCATTTTTACCCTGGCGTTCAAATCCGTGGTCCAAGAGCAGAAAGTTGATGAGGGGCGCCTTACCCCAACTTCGTGGAGGCGTGATAGACGAAAATCGTGTCTGAGCCATTGATGCAGCCACGAGCATTCTAGTACATACATCTAGAATTTTGTGACGGTCCACGGAGGCTTGCAGCTTTATTATGACTCTGAGCTTCCGATTGTCACTTGATACTCGGTGTCGTGTAATTACAATCAAGGTTCAGTTCAACGTTCAGGGTTCTTGGCGAATCTGTTGAAGCTGTGTTCGTTTCACATGATTTTTTCCATTCCTTGAAGCCAAAGGTCAATGTTTCAACTTTGGCATCATGATTCATGGAAGGCGTGGTAGACTTCTCACAGAATTGAGGCGTCAAATGGAACCGGTGACTACGAACCTTCTACATGGTACGCCTCCAGATTGAAACTTGAAGGCGAGCCCCGGTTGTCATTTGAAACCACAGCAGGAAGTTAATCAACTCATTGCTGTGGTCGACAGCGCCTCAACCTGAGCCAACATGCAATATCGGAGCTGACTTGATGGTCGACTAGTCGATGTTCAGGGTCCTTCAAGGCGGATTTGACGTTGACTCGGAAGCTATGCTAATTTCACACTGGCCCCAATGCTGCACCGTGACGTTATCAACAGCAATGATGCATCGTGGGTGCGTGTTGCCGTCTTGACTTCTTGTTCTGGTCCATTGCCGTCCTAATTGATGCCATGCGCCTACTCATGGAGAACGTTCGATTTGCTGTGAAGGCGGGCGTGAACTCAAAAGCGCTCCAGGTGCGCTCCCTTCCATCAACAACTCAATTTGGGCCCGGCCTAAACAGTGATAACCAGTAGTTCGGACGCCCCGAGAGAACAACCACAACATGACTCGAGAGTGTCACCGTGGCAGAGTTTAGGGTTATTGTGGAGCCGAGTGTGGACATCGATGAGCTCCAGGTGTGTCCTTCGTTGTAAAACTTCAACAGCCCAGTTTTTCTCTAGGTATGTCCTTCGCGACACACTTCAACTGCCCAGTTTTCCGGTCTAAGCGGTGATGACCAGCAGATCGGGCACCGCACATGGCTCGATGATGACGCTGTCGACGAGGTCTGCTTTATTGTTGGGGAAACTCTGGACATCGATGCCTTTCAGGCATGTCCCTCGCAGCACACTTCAACAGCCCAGTTTTCCGGTCTAAGCGGTGATGACCAGACCGGGTGCTGCACTTGACTTGATGATGTCGCCGTGGAGAAGCTTCAATTCACTGTGGAGGCGAGTATGGACGTCAATGCGCACGAGGTATGTATGTGTATACACCCTATATATTCCCGGTCTAAGCGATGATAACTAGTAGACCATTGACTGCATACTTTACGTACGAGGAGATACTGATGTCAAGTGAACATTTCCTGCAGTCATTCGTACAAACTCGTGATCCAACCGACCTGCGAATGGCAATTATAATTTCGCAGGACTTGGTCAGCTCTACTCAGATTGGGGATAACCGGCGCTACGCAGGACTAGGGAATCTCGGTGCAGCGCTATTCCATCGATTCAAACTCTTCGGGAAGCCGAGCGACCTCGAGGAAGCAATTTCGACACTCAGGGATGCTGTTGAGCTCACCCCTCACGATCATCGTGACAAGCCTACCATTCTCAACAACCTTGGGATCTCCCTCCATGATCGTTTCGAGCGCCTAGGGGAGCTCTGTGACGTCGATGCAGCAATTTCTACGTTCAGGGATGCTGTTGATCTTACTCAAAGCCACCCTCACAAGCCCAACTATCTTTTCGCCCTCGGTAAATGTTTCTTCGCTCGATTCGTGCGCCTTGGGGGGCTGGGCGATCTGGAGGTTGCAATTTCGAGTTACAGGGGTGCTGTCGATCTCACCCCTCCTGATGACCCCTCCAGGCTTGACCGACTTAACAACCTTGGCGTTTCCCTCGCCTCTCGTTTTCAGCTTCTCGGGGAGCTGAGTGATCTCAAGGACGCAATTTCAATGCTCAGGGATACTGTTAGCCTCACTCCTCAGAATCACCGTGACAAGCCTGCCCGTCTTGGCAACCTCTGCATCTGCTTGAGAGCCCGTTTCCAGCGCCTCGGGGAGCTCTGTGACCTCGAGAACGCAGTTTCGATGCTCAGAGACGTTCTTGAACTCACCCCTCATGGTCGCCCTCACATGCCAATCCATCTGAACACCCTTGGCGACTGCTTCTTGTATCGTTTCGATTGCCTTGGGGACCTGAGCGATCTAGAGCAGGCAATCTCGAGACAAAGGGATGCTGTCGATCTCAGCCTCCGTGATGACGTTCGCAGACCCGCCTTTCTGGAGAGCCTTGGCAACTCACTCTTCGCCCGTTTCCAGCGTTTCGGAAAGCTTAGTGACCTGGAGGCAGCAATTTCGATGGTTAGGGATGCTGTTGACCTCGCCCCTCATGGCCACCCTCAGAAGCCCTACCATCTTAACAGTCTCGGCAGCTTCTTGGAAGCCCGGTTCAAGCGTCTCGGGGATCGAAATGACATTGAGGCAGCGATTTCAACGCTCACGGATGCTGTTGATCTCACACCTCATGGCGACGTTAACTGGCCCATCTGTCTTAGAAACCTGGGCGATTCCTTCAAAGCTCGTTTCGAGCATCTTGGGGAGCTTGGTGACCTCGAGGAGGCAATTTCGAGGTACATGGATGCTGTTGAGCTCACCCCTCCTGACCGCCCTGATAGACCCGCGCGTCTCAACGTCCTTGGCACCTCCCTCTTGGCTCGTTTCAAGCATCGCCGGGAGCTGATCGACCTTGATAATGCAATTTCCTGGCACAGAGATGCTGTTGACCTCACGCCCCCTGATCACTCCAACAAGCCCAGCCGTCTTAGCAACCTCGGCCGCTCCTTAAACGCTCGTTTCGAGCGCCTCGGGGAACGACGTGACATTGAGGACGCAATTTCGACGCTCAGGGAGGCGGTTGAGCTCATTCCTCCTGATCACCCTGACAGGGGCCCCTGTCTTAATAGCCTTGGCGGTTCTTTCTACATTCGTTTCAAGCGCCTCGGGGAGCCGCATGACCTCGAGGAAGCAATTTCGACGTTCAGGGACGCTATTGACCTCGCAGCCCCTGGTCACCCTGACAGGTCCAGCTGTGTTAGCAACCTTGGCATCTCCTTCCTGGACCGTTTTAATCTCCATGGGGAGCGGAGTGATCTCGAGCAAGCGATTGCAATGCTCAGAGATGCTCTTGACCTCACTCCTCCTGATCATTCTGAGAAGCCTCGCCTTCTCAACAACCTCGGCGGCTCCTTTGTCACTCGTTTCAACCACTTTGGGGTGTTCAGTGACCTCGAGCTGGCAATTTCGTTGCTTATCGATGCTGTTAACCTCACTCCTCCTGGCCACCCTGACAGGCCAGCCATTCTGATCGCCTCGCCGGCTCCTTCTTGGCTCGTTTCGAGCGTCTCGGGGAGCTAAGTAATCTTGAGGCAGTAATTTCAATGCTCAGAGATGCAGCTGACCTCACACCTCCTGACCATCCCGACAAGCCCGTCTATCTTGGCAATCTGGGCAATTCCTTCTTCACTCGTTTTGTGCGACTCAGGGAGCCCAGTGACCTCGAGGCTGCAATTTCGGCGCTCAGCGATGCCGCTGGCCTTACCCCCCGTGGTCACCCTTTCAAGCCCTACTGTCTTAACAACCTAGGCCTTGCATTGAACGCTCGCTTCGAGCGCCATGGGGAGCTACATGACCTCGAGACCGCAATTTCTATACTCAAGGACGCTGTTGACCGCATCCCGCATGGTCACCCTAATCGGCTAATTTGTTTTAACAACCTTGGCATCTTCCTTCTTTCTCGTTTCCAGTCTCTCGAGGAGCTAAGCGACCTTGAGGCAGCAATTTTGATGCTCAGGAATGCTGTTAACCTCACTCCCCACGGTCACCCTTTCAAGCCACGCCCTCTTTCCAACCTTTGCCTTTCCCTCAAAGCACGTTTCAAGCTCCTTGGTGAACCACGTGACCTCGATGTTGCAATTTCGGTGCTCAAGGATGCTACTGACATGACCCCTACCGATCACCCCGACAAGTCTCGCTTTCTCGACAACCTAGCTGGTTCCTTCTTCACTCGCTTTGAGCACCTTGGGGAGTCAAGCGACCTCGAGCAAGCAATATCCCTGTATTCACGCGCTGCTTCCACCTCCACCGGACCCGTTATTGTTCGATTTCGTGCATCACAAAAATGGATATCATGTGCTCGGCGCATACACCATCACTCACCCCTCTATGCATATTCTGTTGCCGTTGGCCTGCTTCCTGAACTCGCGTGGATTGGCCACTCTCTCTCTCACCGTTACACTGAACTCATTGAGGGGCTCCCGGAAACCGCTGTCGAGTGGCTCGAGCAAGGTCGGTCGATCGTTTGGGGGGAGTTACTCCAGCTCCGCAGCTCGTACGAAGAATTGTCTGATTATCCTGATCATGCCCGTCGACTCCGAGCACTGTCTGTCGCATTGGAGCATGCTAGTGCCACTCGCGAAACATCTTCTGCACTCTTGGAGGGGACGCAAAGTGCAGCGCATCGTGCGACAGCGTCGTTGCAGCGAGAGGCTGACAAACAGCGTATGCTCGCAATCGAGCGAGATCAACTGCTGCAGGAGATCCGCGGATTTCCTGGTTTCGAGCGATTCCTCCTCCACAAAGAATTCTCTCTGTTGCGTGCTTCAGCACACGCTGGACAGGTGGTCATCTTGAACGCTGCGGAAAGCCGCTGCGACGCGTTGATTGTTCTTCCCAACGTGGACCATGTAGTTCATGTCCCGCTTCCCAATTTCACATTTAAGCGATCTAATGATCTCCAGAGAACGCTAAAGAATTTCGTTCGTCGCGCTCCGAGTCGTGACAAAAGGGATGGGAAGAGTGAACCACAGGACGGCGTCAAATGGGAATTCTTTCTATCGCCGTTGTGGAGATGCGTCGTCAAACCGGTCATGGATGCCTTGGCTTTCTCAGTACGTCAACCCATGTCACCTCGACTCTCAGCTGATCCATTCATCTACGTCTTGACAGACACCTGGCGATTTGACACGCATTTTTTGGTGTCCCACTGGTCCTCTTGTATTTCTCCCTATCCATGCAGCTGGTTTTTACGACAAGCAGTATTTGCAACCTGGGCACAAGGTATATGACTTTGTCGTCTCGTCATACGTTCCTGCTCTTTCCATTCTTGCACCATCTCCCAGCCCCGCCTTGGAACATAGCGGCGATCTCCGCCTCCTTGCTGTGCGTCAACCATCCTCGGATGGCCAAGCTCAGCTTCCAGGTGTGCACACCGAATTGGAATACATCAAAGAGGTAATTAGGACTGCACCTTCAGTATATACCACCCTCCTGGAATCCCCTACGGGAACGGTCGAGGAAGTGCTTGATTTGATGAAGGCGTCAGACTGGGTTCATTTCGCATGCCACGGCATCCAAGATGCCGCAACGCCTGAGAGTGGTCTTTGTCTTACGGATGGACGCCGTTTGAAACTCTCCGACATCATCACCTTGTCTCGTCCCCGTGGTGGACTTGCCTTTCTCTCCGCGTGTCAGACGGCGACGGGAGACGCGCGTCTCTCGGACGAGGCTACCCATATCGCAGCGGGGATGTTGTTTGCGGGGTACGCGGGGGTCGTTAGTACGATGTGGTCGATCAGCGATAAGCTTGCCCTTGGTGTGGCCAGGGACGTGTACGAACAACTGTTGGGGAACGGGACTCCAAGGCCGGATTGTCGGGATGCTGCATGACGCTATTGGGTATCTCCGAGAGAGTGGGGAGGTGTCGTTTGACGACTGGGTTCCGTTTATCCATGTAGGTCTTTGAATAGTTGGGCGTCTTGACAATGCTTTGTCCATGGTCATGTACATTACATACACCCTCATGGACACGTCTTTGTGTCGAGAGGTTTCTATGTGCATACCATGACTCGGCGATGGTACATAGTGTGGAGGCTCCCGCCAGCGTTCATAACGACCAGGTCGTCTGACTCTTGCGTCCGATAACTCGATCTAGTTGGAAGCCCACCGTGGCCAACGGCGGTGAACACTGAGACAAGCGGGCGACAGAACTGGACCACGCTCTATACGGCGACTACGAAGTACGTGTACAAGGATCTCTACCTACTACCTCTACGAGGAATCGAGGATCGACGGTAGATATACGGTGGTGCACGTGACTGTATGCCATGGGGCTTACACTGTTACAGTTACCCCTTGGTAACGACACCCAACGACAAGCCAATGCTCTGCGGAATCACAACAAAAGTAACTCGGTGGCAAAGATCAATCCAATGACCACGAGTGCCGCCGATAAATTGAACAGAATTATTGAGAAGGAAAGAAGGAAAAAGCCGAGTATTACAAGAGGGTAATTTGGAGTTGGACATATTACTGGTACAATGTCACCTATCTTTTTTTTTTCCCTCCTTTGAGTACTACCTCAAAAAATACTATTATAAAAAAATCGTAAACCTTACATC
>JBBPTD010000924.1:0-15000 GCA_038093895.1 Boletus aff. mottiae
ATACCGTTTGGAGGGGTGAAGCAGAGCGGGCTTGGTGAGTCCTTGCTAGTTTGTTTTTTCCTGTAGCGTTTTGACGACTGGTGTTCCATAGGACGAGAGGGGGGACACAGTGGGATCGAAGAGTATCTGAACCAAAAGTTGATTGCGTTTGGTGGGCTTTAATTCCGAACGTAGGGCCATGGACCAAAAGGTTATGTTGTATCGCCATCACATTCCCTCTTTGTGCTTCATAGTGTTAGCGCGTTTTCTTTGTTTCGTCAAATGGCTATACAATCAATTCTTGTGTACACTTTTGGGCAGCTCTGAGGGCCAAGGCGCTGTTTTACAGGGAACATTTGATATTGTTTACAAGCTTCCCACTGAGATTCCTAAGGGTCCATGGGCATGGGTTAGTACAACAGTCAACTAGAACCATAAGATGAGCAACGCGTGGTACAACAATACCCCGCGCCCCCCCAGCTACAACTTGGCCGTCCGTTTACCCTCCTCCACGACGGGGTTCACGAGCGTCCCGATTCCATGCCCGATCCAAACCCGGCAATCGTCGCCATGCTTTAGCACAACGGCGGGCCTCCGCGCAAACCCAACGCCGGCGGGGGTTCCGGTGAGGATAATCGAGCCGGGTTCGAGAGTGGTGGCTTGGGAAAAAAAAGCGATGGTCTGACGGACGTTGAAGATTTGGTCTCTGTTCGGAAGGAGGGGGATTCAGTAGGCAAAGCGCCAAGCGCACGAGAGAGACAGCGAGGACGTACTTGGTGTTACCGTTCTGGAGCGTCTTGCCGTTGACTGTGCACGTGAGAGGGAGCAGCTGTGGATCAGGGATGGCATTGTTAGAGACGATGCATGGTCCGAAGGGGGTTGTGTTGTCTGGGTATGTGTGAGTATGCGCGCCTTGCACGAGCCGAAGAAAACGATTGACCAAATCCCTTGGAAAAGCCCCACTGCGACGTCGTCATTTGGTGTTTGCGGAACGAGACCTAGATGTCCAGATGGGCTTGCTTAGTAAAACACGTATCCACCGACGGAATGAACGAGTCGCAGACACGCACATCGTTGGCGGCAGTGTACCCAAGGACATAATCGAGCGCCTCTGCTTCAGACACGTTCTTGGCCGTCTTTCCAATGACGATGGTTAACTCGACCTCGTAGTCGGAGAGGTGCACCCCGACGGGTTGGGCGACCATGGGGACAGAGATCGGTGCATTGGGTCCGATCATGGACGAAAGAGGTTTATAGAACAGGATCGGTGCGCTGGAGGAAATGGTGTAATGTGACGATATAAGCACCACAGCCATGAAATGACAAAAAAACTACTCACGCAGGCTTTGCCATCTTGAGTTCAGCCTACAAAGAACCCATACGTCAACGAGCAGAGGGAAGCAGGAAAAAACACACACAGCGTGATCAGAGTAGTTGAGACCCAGACACCGAACGACCTTGAGTTCCTCGCGCGAAAGAGGTGCGAGGAGCTCCTTGACGGTGAGGACCGTGTTGGTGACTTGCGCAGCGGGGTCCAGCGCCGAACCGAGGATTTCGTAGGCTTTGATGGTTTGCTTATTCCATGCGGCGAGACCGACTGCGGGAATATGAGTGCGTGCGAGACGGAAACAAAAGGGACATGCCATCGAGTTTTGGATCAACAGGCTGGCCAATGTGCACCTGGGACGTCTCTGCGGCGATGAAGCGAATGAGACGCGTCCACTGCTGCAGTTGTTTATGAGTACAAAGTTGTGTGGTCCGTTTGAAGGGACGTACGGTTCGGATGGGCGACATTGTCGTAGTAGCAGTCAGAAGAGTGTGCTGGGAAGGACATGAATACTGTCATGTGTGCTCAACTTCTCTGGCGGGCCGCTGTTCCCCCGTACTAAGTATTCCGCATGTCGTGCGAAGTCACGCTGGACACATGTGAACATCAACTTGGCAATTTCCAGTGCACGGGACAAATCGGCACAAACACTCGCAGTTCGAGGGTCCTCTTATCATTTAATTATATCGCCATGCCCAAAGGGTTGACTGAATCATGCTTATCGACCACCTGGAAACGACCACCCTCCCACCACCCCACCATGTCAAATGTTTTCTTCCTGCCCTCATAATCAAGTTCAGTGCACTGGGTCATGGTGAGTTGACCTCGAGGTCCCTTGCGGGAGGCAAGAGCATCATAAAGAGATTGGACATCGATAGCTTTGACCGGATACAATTGATCCCTTTGAGCCAGTGGCGCCGAAAACGACATGCGAAGAAGCTTCAACTCCTCTAGTGCTGGTGCAATTATATGATTTGGACCCCCACCAGCGCGTATAACCTGGCTCTCCGTGAAATCGTGTGGAATGAGGGAAAGTTCAGTGGCTATGTCTGGCATGTTGCCTTGATGCAGTTCGATGCACCGTAAACCTTGAAGGCGTCCCAGAACATGCGTCCAGAAGGCCGCAGGAAATTTAGGATTCAAAACGTAAATGCTCTGAACGTTCGACAAAGGTGTGGGGCAACAAATGTGGTTTATGATGCGATCCCTATCGCCAGTTGTCGTTGATCGGTCGAAAGGAATGTAGATCCGGAGAGGGTAAGCAGGATCCCGCGATACGGTGAAATCACGTTCCGATGCAGCGAAAGTGACTCGTGCCGCTTCCCAGTTGGGCATGAATACGATGACCAATCTGCGAATTGTCGGGCCAGACAGTACCAGATCTTCCAACATGCGGAGTCTTTGTGCGAGAAGCGAACAGAAGGTAGCATGATCATCAAAGGTGGAGGAATTATGTTCGGAAGAACATTTCACATTGAGATTGACGAGTGTTGTTAATGGGATATTTACGCAAGACAGTAATGCAATAATCGTCGAGAGTGGGGCGGTGATCAGAAGGTGAGAAAGGTGGGGCAGGTTGATTTTCTGGGAAGTGTGGAATGCCGTGCTAGAGAGAAAACCAGAGGCGCTAGCAAGGGCATCTTCGAGAGATAGATGCGTGAGGTCTTGCATACAACTGAGTGTGGTTAGGAACTCCGCCATGTTTTGCTGAAACAGAGGAGACAGAGAATTTAGACGGAGCGTTGTCAAGCCACTCAGCTTGAGTGAATACCATGGCACTGGACAATTCGTGAGCTCGACTGTCCGGAGGGCTGGAGTGTCTCCACCAAGAAGTACCGACGCCGAGTACCAGCCGCCGTGACGATCGACCAAGGATACCATTAGCAAGCTTTGCAGGCGAGGAGCCCGTGAGTAAAGTTTGGAAAGTTTGGAAAGAAGAGGGTGGTCACTGGTCGAAAAGCGAAGGTGAAGTTCTTGAATGCGTTCTAAATGGTTCATTACTTGCTCCACAAAGCACACCGCCCGAAGCTTCGTGTCCTGACTATGCAGATACGCCTTTACTTTCAATGGTGCCTGCTTGGATCTGGCCAACAATTCCTCCGTCCAGGGTCGTGACGTTACAAAAAGGTAAGTCCAGAGAACTGGGCAATTCAGAGCGACATTGCGCCAATGGCTGCTAACGTAGGAAACATTGACCCAGCTAGGCGCGGCCGGAGTGGGATAACCAGTATCCTCCCCATGGTGGTCAGAAGCACAATGGAGGAATATGGCTTCAAGAGTTTCGGCGGGAAGGCGATAAATGAAGCACGGGGGGGTCGTTTTGATGTGGAGGTCAGCTAATGCCAATGCTCCCTTGATGATATCTTCATCCATGCGTGGTATGACTACGGTCGCTACGTCGTGAGATGGCTCCGAAGCTAAATGGTTGGCTAGAGTTTCGCTATTACTAGGTGGGATTTGCCAGAATCGGAGTAGGATCAGCCTTCGCGTCATGGTAATCACTTGATGGCTTACGGGGCTCAGATACCTCTTGTTATCGTAGGCTGGCTGGTTGTGCTGGTGCTACTAGTAGAGGCGCTATGGTAAGCCTGGTCACATGCAATGAATGATTCATCTGGCCATGTGACTCTCGGACTCGGAGGCTCTGGTTTGATTCCACAAGAACAACACCGTACCGTTGCACGTAGCAGGTAAGTGTGTTACCAGCAGTTCGTGAAGAACTTAGTCCATAT
Source organism: Boletus aff. mottiae (assembly GCA_038093895.1). NCBI lineage: Eukaryota > Fungi > Basidiomycota > Agaricomycetes > Boletales > Boletaceae > Boletus > Boletus aff. mottiae. The sequence goes on from JBBPTD010000924.1 coordinate 4,039, forward strand.
GACACATCACCGACAGCTATTCCCATTTTGTAAGCAGGCACAACTAAGTTTGTGCCGACCCGAGTAAAAGAACGAGTCGGTCGAACGAGGCTCTCCCACCATATTCCCTGCGGGTCGATTCAAGTTGCCTTTTCAAATTGAACAACCGTGCGCTTCATAGGGAAAACTCAACATCGAAATGGACTCGCGGAGGGGTGGACAGGGAACCTGTGCTCCGTCGGAAAGCAACGACGTCTCTCGGCTTGCAAGACAAGACAAAGTCCCTTGGTATGACAAACCTAACCTTCGACTCTTATACTTCATGATGGCGCCGACCTGTCTTGGAGTGGAGATGACCAGTGGGCAAGCGTTTACCATGACGCAAGTCCAATTGCATCTTGCTGACGTGAAGATAGTTTTGACGCGTCCATGGTAAATGGTCTCCAAGCCGTGTCCTCGTGGCTTGAATGTAAGGTAGTCGCCTCATCAATATCTGAAGGGTTTGACTCGAGCGACAGATTACGGCCATCCCCGTTCCACCTCGTTGGGTCTCATGGTTGCTATGTATCCTCTGGGTTCTGTTACTGCTCTCCCGTTCGTTCCTTTCATTGTCGATAACATTGGAAGACGATATTCGATATTGTTCGGGGCGATCATTTCTGCATTTGCCGCCATTCTTCAAGGGTCTGCATTGAATTGTAAGTAATCAATGTCTTTCGGAACTCCAGGATACCTTTCATATCCAGCGCGCTAGTTATGATGTTTATTGTTGCTCGTTTTTTCCTTGGATTTGCCAGTGTCTTCTGTGTCGTGGGCGCCTCTTCCCTGGTTGGAGGTACGAGAAAACGGATCTGATCATATTAATTTTTAATGGTGTAAAGAACTCTCACATCCCAAGGAACGAGAAGTCATGGGCAGCCTCTTCAATAACTCTTACGACCTCGGTAACCAATGGTGATGGTCTCGGTGATTTAAGCTGATTTCATTTCTCTTACGTAGGTGCTGTAGCCGCTGCTGGTGTGACCCTCCAGACATTTGCCATGACCAGTAATTGGGGATGGAGAATTCCATCGTTCCTTCAAGCAGTGCCTAGTCTGCTTCAACTCTCCTTCATTTGGTTGCTTCCAGAGTCTCCTCGTTGGCTCATATCAAGGGGAAGAACGAATGAGGCATATGTCATTCTTGTGAAGTATCATGCAGAAGGAGATGAAAACTCGGAATTCGTCAAAGCGGAGTACACTCAGATCAAGGAGACGCTGGCAACAGAACTGAAGATTGCTCGGATCAACCAGAAGGAGGCATTGTCGACGCCAGGAATGCGAAAGAGGGCCGTTATCGCCGCTTTTCTCGGGCTGTTTGCCCAGTGGTGTGGAGTTGCGTTACTTTCGTAGGCACCTTCAATTGTTCCTTGGTCTGTCAACTTATCACACCAACAGGCACTTTCTTTCCCCCATCTTAGACAGCATTGGCATTCACGACAACCGGACGAAGAATATCATTAATCTTGCCAAAGCTTCTTGGAGCTTCGTTAATGGCACATTCATTGCCTTGATAGCGCCTCGATACCCCCGGCGGAGAGTATTTTTGGTAAGTAATGTGGATCTCGACCACTTTTGATACCGCTCTTCTAATATTTCTACAGGTATCTACTATCTCTATCTTCGTTATATTTAGTGCATGGACTGTATCCAGTGCTGAGTACACGCTCAGTCACAGCAAAATTTCTGCTCAAATAGTGCTTGCGTGAGCGTCCAAATCACTTGGAAAGAAGTGTCTTCCATTCTCACCATGTGGATAGCCTCATCTTTTTGTATAGTCCCGCTTACAACATAGCATTCACCGCCCTGATTTATAGTAAGTATTACACTGCCCGTGTTAATTTGTATCACTCTGACGCAACGCATTCGAATGTAATCAGCTTACTTGGTCGAACTTTTCCCCTTCCATGCCCGGGCACGAGGTATCACCATTTACCAGTGGTGCTTCCGCGGTGCGGCATTCCTTGGTCAGTTCGTGAATCCTATTGGGATCGATCTCGCAGGTATGTCCATCTGATTTCGCCCATCTGACTTGTAGCTTAATACAGCCGGCTGGCGTGACAGGTTGGAGATGGTACATTGTGTAAGCCTTTCTTTCGTGGCGCGAACAAACAAGTACTGAAAGATGTTAGCTACTGTGTTTGGAATGCTTTCCAGGTTGTGTTCGTCTACTTCATGTTCCCCGAGACGTCAGGGCGAACTCTCGAGGAACTGACGTTCTGTAAGTGCTGATATCTGGACTTTTCTTTCCACTGATACCTCCATAGTATATGAGAGTGACCAGAGGCAGGAGTTACTCAGGAATTCCGAGCTCGAAGCATTGCTAGAACACAGAGGGGCAGATACGAGTCATGCCATACAGGACAGCTGATGGGAAATTGATTGTCTGGTAGGGATGTCATGGCATCTTCGTGATCGAATTGTCCATCCTGTATATGACCACGACTGTGCCCGATTGTAGGTAAAGACCGAGGCCCCCCAGCCTACTGCCGAGTGGCCGCACGCTGGCCGCACCCGTGTTTTGCCATGCGTCATACAAGGTTGGCTGACTGAACCCTACCGGGAGTTGATGTTAGCTTTGTGCAGAGTTTCCGAGCGTTCAACTTTATCTCCGTCTCGCAATAATTCATTTCTAATTAGATCGCCTTCGGTGAGCCCATCTCCGAATATATTCTAGGAACGCATCATGTATCTCTAAATGCGTGCACCACTTGTTGCAGGTATGCTACATCATTGAATGTCGTCTGGTTGGCCCGTATAGCATGCGTCAAAGGGGTGCTATAGTACTTTCCTAAAAACAGAAACGCCAAAGTGTCGTTCTGTCTCTATGGGGAAGGTGTCATCCCAAGCATACTGTTCCGACGGCACGAGCTGAGTGAGGATCGACTGTGAGTGAGCTGACACGTTAGTCGGACTCCCATGGTATCAATGAAATCAGACTACGTGGTACACGCGAGTGTTTGCCAAGAACGGCAGCAAGCGTCTTGGTAGCATTCGAGTTGACACCGACACAACCTCCTTGAATCCCTCTTCCTAGGTCTGAGATGTTAGAACGTGTGGTTTCAAAAGTCTGGGCTTGTCGAGCCTTCTCGTGGAAGTAATACCGCCAAGGTGCTGCATCGACATGATTGATGCAAACGTCAGCCAATGCGTGACGAGCCTGCAGCGCGAAATCACCTAGTACTACTACTAGACTTGAGAGTCACGGGGTTACAACTGCTGCATCATTATCCGCGGAGCCTCCGACTGCTAACTTGACCAGTCTAGCTTATTGACGTCGAAAACCGTGATGCAGCCTGACTCAAACAGTGCCAAATTTGCAGCACAGACACAACCGTTTCATGATCCAGATCCAGACATGACAAAAGGAGAGTAACTTCTCGCACATTCTTCAGAGTCCGAATGGTCGCAGATATCTCTCACGTTGCCATGAGCGTTCTCACTGCCCTCTCACGGTGAATGCGTCACGGGATGATTGTGTACCGCGTGGCATGTACCCGTTTCAAAACACGACCTTTCCGACTTGGATCGATCTCTGGGTTTCCACGGAGCAAACACATCCCAAAGGGTCGCACTGTCGTATGCAGCAGGTTAGCATATCGCCCAGTTCCTGAAGGACTTAACCCTGAGCACTGTGACGTGCGACACATGGCCAACAAGGTTTGCACTATCTCCACTAAGAAGACCCAGTGCTAGTCCTTCTCTCAGCTGGAGCCACGGTTGAGCCTCTCCCACTGCATTACCTGCAAGTCAAGTTACGTTGGTGTTTCAGAACAAATCACGCATTTAACAGGGGGGATCAATCAATTCACATCGTTATCGACATGGACCCGCGGAGGGGTAGTAGGCATGGAAGTTGTACTCCACCACAAAGCAACGACTTGATCGTCTCTCGGCTTGCGGAGCAAGATAAAGTTCCCTGGTACAGCAAACCGAACCTTCGACTCTTATACTTCTTGATGGTTCCGACCTGTTTCGCAGCGGAAATGATGAGTGGGCAAGTACTCCCCCTGACATGCTCGATGACAAATTTTGACGTACGCAAAGTTTTGATTCCTCGATGATCAATGGTTTACAGGCTGTACCATCATGGGTTGAATGTAAAGCGGTCACCTCGTTGATGCAGGATTATTGACATCAATGATAGATTATGACCATCCTCGTTCCGCCTCATTGGGTCTCATGGCTGCCATGCATTCCCTGGGTTTTATTGCTGCTCTTCCGTTTGTCCCCTTCGTTGTCGATGAAATGGGAAGACGATATTCGATATTCCTCGGAGCCATGATCTCAATAGCTGGAGGCATTCTTCAAGGTTCTGCAATGAATTGTATGTCATTGAGACCAGTCTCATTTTCAGGGTCAGGTTCTCATTTTGATAATAATAGTCGTGATGTTTGTTGTCGCTCGTTTTATCCTCGGATTTGCCGCCGCCTTTTGTGTCATAGCTGGCTCTTCTTTGATGGGAGGTACGGCAAATTGAATCTAACCCTCATATTGATTATTAAGCTACACGAAGAACTCTCACATCCCAAGGAACGAGCAATCATGGGCGGCCTTTTCAGCACTTCCTGGGACATCGGTAAATTGACGTGGTAATTATCTCTGGTGGATCTTGGAGCTGAATCCTCTCAGGTGCTGTTGCTGTTGCTGCGGTGACTCTCGGGACATTTTCCATGACAAGCAATTTGGGATGGAGAATCCCATCGTTACTTCAAGTCGCCCCTGGTCTCCTTCAAGTCTCCTTTATCTGGTTCCTCCCAGAATCTCCTCGTTGGCTCATATCAAGGGGAAGAGGGAACGAAGCATACGTCGTTCTTGTGAAGTTTCATGCAGAAGGAGATGAAAACTCGGAATTCGCCAAGGCAGAATATACGCAGATTGAGGAGACCCTCGAAGCAGAACTGAAGATTTCCCGGATAAATCGGATGGAAGCATTATCAACGCCGGGAATGCGAAAGCGGGTCCTTATTGGAGCTTCCCTCGGGCTGTTTGCCCCATGGTCTGGAATCGCATTAATTACGTAGGCCCTACCATCGACTGCCGCTCGTTGGATCATCTAGTTATCACACCAACAGATACTTCCTTTCGCCAATCTTAGACAGTATTGGCATTCACGATAACCGGACAAAGCACATCGTCAACCTTGCCAAAACATCTTGGGGTCTCGTTAATGGTGCACTTCTTGCGTTAATAGTGCCTCGATACCCTCGACGGAGGATGTTTTTAGTAAGTGATATGGTCATTGACCATTTTGATGCCTGATGTTCCTCTTCTAACATTAATTCTGTAGCTGTGTACTATATCTCTCTTCGTTGTATTTACAGCGTGGACTATTGCTAGTGCTGAGTATTCGTTCAGTCAGAGCAAGACTTCTGCTCAAGCAGTGCTTGCGTGAGTACCCAAGTCACTGAAAACAATATTTTCGATTCTCACCACGCATATGCATATAGGCTCATTTTTCTGTATAGTCCGGCATATAACATTGGATTTAGCGTCTTGTCTCACAGTAAGCACTATGCTGTTTGTGTCAGCTTGTACCACTTTTTGACGCAACACGCTCGGATCTAACCAGCTTACTTGATTGAACTTTTCCCATTCCACGTCCGAGCCACAGGTATCACCCTCTCAGAGTGGTGCCACCGTGGTGCAGCATTCCTTGGACAGTTCGCGAATCCTATTGGGATGGATCTCGCAGGTGTGTCCATCTGTTCTCATCTATCCGACTTGCCGCTTGATAAGGCCGGTGGGACACGACAGGTTGGAGATGGTATATTGTGTAAGCCTGCCTGCCTGTGGGGACAAGAACTCACAGATACTAAAAGACAATAGCTACTGTATCTGGGATGCTTTCCAGGTCGTATTTGTCTACTTCATGTTCCCCGAGACATCAGGGCGGACTCTCGAGGAACTGGCGTTCTGTAAGTGCTGATATCCAGAACTTCCATTTCACTGATGCGTTCATAGTATACGAGAGTGATCAGAGGCAGGAGCCACTTGAAAATTCCGAGCTCGAGGCATTGCTAGAATATAGGGAGGCAGATGCGCATGACATTATAGAGGATAGTTGAGGAATACAGAATGTTCGTTGTAGTATTGTTTGCCCTACGTATGAACACGATCGTGGCTTTCGCTCGTCCCTATAGGCAAGGAACGAGCTTATTGTGTTCTTGCGTCATGGCGACGGCTGCGTGCTGCGTCGTACAAAGTTGTCCGACTCATCCGCGCGGGAGAGTCAGCTTTATGCTGCTCTGCACAATGCCCCGAACGTTTCACCTTTGTTGTGCGTTTGGCGAAAACCAGCTTCTAATTGAACCTGCCTCGATAAGCCCATCTCGATTGTCGTAGCTTTCTCTGTCGCAAATGTGATGAATGCCATGGAACGTGCGACATGCACGAGCGCGGGTGCCAGTAGGTTCACGGTGGATATCACTTGAAGACGTTCGCACCTGATCCCGAATCAACTAGTCTGCATTACGAACTTTGGTAGTTCTGTAGTCCGGCTGATACTTGTGAGAGATCTTGGCAGTGAGTGGCAACTAAAAATGGTCCGAGAAGTGACTGGGGTTGTGCAGAAGTGTTTCAATACAGAAGCCCAACCACTCATCGTCAAATCTATCGTCTGCAGTGCACATTAGCCTATACGGCAAAGAGCAACATAATCCTGACGTCCCAGATGCTCACCACACCACCGGTAACAGCATGTCCATGTCGTACATCAACCCGACATTCCCGGCGGGGCCAAAGACTAGTGTTTCCCCGGGACGCTCAGATCATCAATCACTTGACGACAAAGCGCTTCCGCTGTGACAACTTACCCTCGCGCGCACTATGGCATCACCATGTCGACCAGCTTGTCGTGCGTGTCTGGACTGACACTTTCTTCGATAGGAATCATAAGTAAGGACGAATGAGATCCCACCAGCACGAATAGTGTGTGCTCCCCAGATATTAACAATATCGATAAGAGAAACCGAGGACGCTCATCTGAAGGGGACGTGAGGAGTGACATTAGCGCGTGCGTTAGTCAAGGAACATGCACTGGGGCACGATTGCGGTATACCTCTCGATGAAATCTCACCTCATGGTGCACGCAGATGAGCGATCCGCCAAACGCGGCAGCAAGTGTCTTGGAGAGGTAGACCCGACACTGAGACAAGCCTTAATACATTGTTCTCGGTGCAAGGTATCTATATCAGTGCTCTAGAGCCTAAAGTTTAGAGCCGTGGCACCGTGCTCGGTGGTGGCTGTCCAGGTCTGTAAATATCTGTCAATACAAGTGCTGTTTTGTTTTGCTGATGCCTCTGGCCAGCTGCCAAGGGATTGTTAATGTTTGTCCAATGGATGCGAAGGCTATCCCCAGCAGAGACACACGCTACATTTGGCTCTCTAAACCAGAACCCCTCCCATCACTTCCCCGCGAGTCAAGCCACGTTCAAAGTGTTTCCAAGCATTCACGTGTTTCATCGGGAAAGGTCAGCATCCTTATATCGCTATCGAAATGGACTCGCGGAGGGGTGGGGATGGACTCGGCAGTCGTGCTCAATCAGAGAGCGGGCATGCAATCGTCTCTCGGCTTGCAGAACAAGACAAAATTCCGTGGTACAGCAAGCCTAACCTTCGACGCTTATATTTCTTGATGCTTCCGACCTGTCTCGCAGCGGAGATGATGAGTGGGCAAGTATTTTCCTCACGGTATGCCCAATTATAAATTCCTGACATGCCTACAGCTTTGGCTCGTCTGTGATAAATGGCTTACAAGCTGTACCATCATGGATTGAATGTAAAGCGGTCACCTCACTGATGTAAAAAATATTGATATGCAATTAGATTATGATCATCCTCGGTCCTCCTCACTGGGTCTCATGACTGCCATGGATTCATTGGGTTCTCTTGCTGCTCTTCCGTTTGTCCCCTTCATTGTCGATAAAATGGGAAGGCGAGATTCGATATTTCTCGGGGCAGTGATCTCAATAACTGGAGGCATTCTTCAAGGTTCTGCAATGAGTTGTAAGTGATTGATATGTTACAACCTCAAAGACGTCCCTTCACTTTGAAAACAATAGTCTTGATGTTTGTTGTTGCTCGTTTTGTCTTCGGATTTGCCAAAGTCATCTGCATCGTAGCTGCCTCTTCTTTGATTGGAGGTACGGCAGAGTGAATTTAATTCTCATACTTATCACTGAGCTATGTGAAGAACTCTCACATCCCAAGGAACGAGCAATCATGGGTGGCCTTTTCGACACCTCCTGGGACCTCGGTAATTTTAATTGATAATTGTCTGCGGGGCAAATCTTTGAGCTGATTCCTCTCAGGTGCTATAACTGCTGCTGCGGTGACCCTTTGGACGTTTGCTATGACCAGTAATTGGGGATGGAGAATCCCGTCGTTCCTTCAAGTAGTCCCTGGTCTCCTTCAAATATCTTTTATCTGGTTTCTCCCCGAATCTCCTCGTTGGCTCATATCAAAGGGGAGAGGGAATGAAGCATACGCCATTATTATGAAGTATCATGCAGAAGGAGATGAGGACTCGGAATTCGCCAAGGCGGAATATACTCAGATCGCGGAGACACTCGAAGCAGAACTGAAGACTGCACAGACAAACCAGAATGAGGTATTGTCAACACCGGCAATGCGAAGGCGGGTCATTATCGCAGTTTTCCTCGGGCTGTTTGCTTCGTGGTCTGGAGTGGACTTAATTGTGTAAGCCCTGCCTTCGATTACCGCTTGCTGGATTGTCTAGTCATCCTGCCGACAGATACCTTCTTTCGCCAATCTTAGATAGTATTGGCATTCACGATAACCGGACAAAGAACATTGTCAACCTTGCCAAAACTTCTTGGGGCCTCGTTAACGGTACATTCATGGCATTGATAGTGCCTCGATACCCTCGACGGAGGATGTTTTTAGTAAGTGATATGGTCATCAACCACGTCCGATGCCTGATTCCCCTCATGTAATGTCATTTCTGTAGGGGTGTACTATCTCTGTCTTTGTTGTATTTACTGCGTGGACTATCGCTAGTGCAGAGTATTCGTTCAGTCGGAGCAAGATTTCCGCCCAAGTAGTACTTGCGTGAGTGTCCAAGCTAGTGAAAGCAGTGTTTTCCTTTCTCACACATAGATAGTCTCATCTTTTTGTATAGTCCGGCTTACAACATGGGATTTAACGTCCTGACTTACAGTAAGCATTATGTTAACCATGTCAATTGCACCACTTTTTGACGCGACGCGTTCGGATGTAAACAGCTTACTTGATTGAACTTTTTCCTTTCCACGTCCGAGCGAGGGGTATCACTGTCTACCAGTGGTGTTACCGTGGTGCGGGATTCCTTGGTCAGTTCGCGAATCCTATTGGGATGGACCTCGCAGGTACGCCCATCTGTTCTCATCTATCCGACTTGTAGTTTGATAAAGCCGGTGGAAAACGACAGGTTGGAAATGGTACATTGTGTAAGCCTTCTATTGAGCATGCGAACGTACAGGTTCTGACGGACACTAGCTACTGTGTTTGGAATGCTTTCCAGGTCGTGTTCGTCTATCTCATGTTTCCTGAGACGTCAGGTCGGACCCTCGAGGAACTGTCCTTCCGTAAGTGCTGATATTCAGACTTTTCATTCCACTTTTGACGCGGCCCCACAGTGTATGAGTGTGATGAGAGGCTGGAGTTACTCGGGAATTCCGAGCTCGAGGCATTGCTGGAACATAGGGAGGGAGATGCCCGCGATTCTATACAGGACAGTTGATGGGAAATAGATCGTGTCCGGCAGGGATGTCATGGTATCTTCATGATTGAATTGACCATCCTGTGTACGACAATTGCGGCTGCTTTCTTGTCGCTATAGGTAATGAACGAGTCCTCAAAGCCTATTGCGTGCCTCACGTCATACCGAGCAGCCGCGTCCCGAGTCGTACAAGGTTATCCGATTCATATTGCTTGTCGCAGGTATGGATGGCGTGATGTTCACGAACGTTCTACAGCGACTAAGCACAGGTGGAAGATCCTCGTCTTGAGACTGGAAACGATGGCATCATTATTGAACGTCTTGTAGATGGTCCATATAACAAGGACTGGTACAGAGGTTTCCTTGAAAAGGACTCCCGACTCATCGTTTCCGAGTCGTCTCTCAGGCCTGCTGTTCAAACGTTCACCCAATAGCATGAGCCATAGATCTGCTGTGAAATGACGCGTTGGTGGGTGCATCCTCATCGTATCCGCAATCAACTCCACAGACGAAAATTCCTGCTGCCTCACCCTTCGATACTTTGGGTATGACATCCGATAGTGGTGGGACGGTGGCCCACGGACGTGACAGACTGCGTTCCCAGTCAACCGAGTATCAGCCTGAGGGGACTTCAATCAACAGAGGTGTCTGGACCCACCCTCTGATCTCCGCCCCGATTCCGGTTTGCAGCTCCAAATTGTATGTTCGACATGCGATCCAACGTCCGGGGACATGTAGTTTGTCATACTACGCAAACATTAGACACGTTGCAGCCGCTAAACACAGTATTGAGTGACTGAGTCACGATTGTCTGTGTCCTGTGGACTACTCGATTCATGTGTCACGTGATGACAACGCGGTCTTATTTTTAGGCCGGTTCGTACCTCAAGGCTTCATCATTGTCCATGTCCATGAAAGACACCATCCAGGATGCCCTCGATGATGTGCGCGTCCTGATTGTCCTCTCGCAATAAAACAGCACGCTGAGATGCAGCTCACCAGATCATCTCTACGAGCTCGTCGTCCAATCGTCGATCACGGGCGCTCGCTGTACTGGAGCAGCAACTCGCACTGGCGTGTGCACCCGATGTCGAAGATGACACGATGGGTCACTTTCTAGAACTCCAGGACACGTTTGAGTGCAACGGTAAGAGACCCGCATTCGTGGTCAATGGCCATCCGTTGAAGATGATCGCTCAGTTCCCTCCAGGACATTTTGTTGGG
>JBBPTD010000925.1:0-14979 GCA_038093895.1 Boletus aff. mottiae
CAGAATGTATGTAGGATTGTGATCAAAGGAAAAGTTAGCTGCGAGACTGTGGTACCTAGGAGAGAGTGATGAAAAATACTATGTGTTTTCCTGTGAAGCTTGATTGCGCAACTGTCAGCGATGACCGTTCCTTGGCGGCAGGGTGCATCACGCCTTGCTCCGGTCGCGAGCAAGAACCAAGCGAAGCGTGATCTGGTCGAGAAGAGCTGTACAATGTATTTTTAGCGAAGCTACGCATGGATTGATTGGACTATTTCAGAAAGTCGATTAAAGGCTCGCTAGCTCAAGGACACCACGAGTCACAGCACTGAGGTTTCCACAACAGCTAGCAGCGTGTCGAAGACATGCCTCAGAATGCTATTTCATGGGCCCATAAATTTGAAATGATATTGTATGCCCAGTTTCCAAGTACACGCGAAATAAGACGCGAAGGATCTATGTCGACGGAGAGCAATACGTCTAGAACAAAGTGGGATCGTATCTAGTCACGGCGGAACGGTGTACCGCTCAACCTCGCATCTCCAAATCAGGGAGCGGCCACCCTTGATACTTCGAATAAGTCATATTCAATAGTCCCGAGAATCCCGTTGAACTCTCGACTTACTCTCTTCAATACCTATTGTTACTACTCGAGTCAATTGATCTTCTCCCTCTTCCATCTGAATTTCTTCATCCTGTTGAGATCCTTCGCTTCCCTCCATGTCCGCGAACACTATCGCAGTCCCGCCCGCGCTCGAATTGCCTAACGACGAGATCCCAAACCCCGTGTCGATTCCATATCCCCGTCTATTTCGAAGATCGCGAGCATAAAGCGCGCGTATGCTCAGGATGAAACGAGGGGTGAGCGTGAAGACAGGGACATTGCTACCCACGCGCAGAACAGCCGACAGCCACTTTACTGGGAGAGTAACAAAGATATGTTGAGTTTGGATGTTGACCAAACCAAAGGCTAGTGTACTACGACAGAATGTCATCATGAGTATGTTTTGATTCTTCACGGGACACAGATATGATGCGACATACACTAGGAAATAAATGACCCCATCTCGAAAGAGCAAGTTCATATACCGATTGAGTTGCCATTGCTTCGTTGCTTGGTACATTCGAAGTGACTGCCTTAAAAATTGAATAGCCATCAATGTGCACGTCACAGCGCCAGGGATAATTTGTAGAATGATAGCGTATTGGCACCAAACGTGTAAAACAGAACTCTCAACACAAGTTGAGGAATTCGTCGTCTGTATAGCATTCGCTAGACGACAGCATGCGAGTTGGGAAGAGCCTGAGGTTCAGGTGTTTAGCAGATGATTTAACTGTGAATTGAATTGTGTTTGTTGAACATACCTGATAAATTCTTGGGAACGGTGCTGATAATAGCGATGACAGTAGTAAAGAGGATTTGCGGGACATATATCGCGAGAAGCATGCCAAGGATCAACCTCGATTGTTCATACATTGCCCATGCACGAAGAATCATTACCACTAAATCGCCATTGTAATTTGTAAGCTAGAGTGACCATTGATTTACAACTCACAGTCAGCAGCAGCGAGAAAGAACACAGTGGCGAATTGATACGCAACATACATTACATGGCCTGGAAAGTACGATATATGATTGTCACCCAGAGTAATAAATGGAAGCGCTTACACCTGTTTGAACAGTTTCAATTATCTGGCACCTAAGGATCGGTGGAACAGTACGCACATCTGTTTTTTTATCCTTATTGAGTATACACATCATAAGACAATGAATGGTCACGTCACCTTTGCACACCTGATTAGTGTTGGGGTGCCCGTGTCTTGATGTAAGGCCTGTCAGTGTTGTCTACAATGCATTTGTGTCTTTTGCGTACAGAACGGCATAACCCTAATAACCAAGCGCCAGTTCGAGTCTGGATTTTACATGTGAAACAGCCGACTTACACGGCACAACCACAACCAAGATAACGAACCTACGAAACACCTTTAGCAAGTTCCACAAATTCTGGAGTTTGATACACACAAGAGCAAATAAAAAAGTCACCCGTGACCAACGTTGACTCTGTGATCTCGTCAGAAATGGATGGCATCTAACCAAATTCATTATTTGCAGACCCAAATGTATTCAATCTGCAAAGATTTTAATAAAGGCCATCAATCAAGAAGCACATGGTATACAATACCTCGCTTGGAAAGGTGAGGACTGAGTTAAGTTAGCATAGCACTGCCCACTTCATGGCGACGAATGAATCGCGGAAGAATTACTCACCGTAATCATATATAACTGCTGTAGCGATAACAACTGTGTCCATCAATGAGATCCATCAAATGAAGTGTTTTCGTGGACATACTGGACACATAGCTGTCCTGTTGGAGATACTCAAGGGCCGAAACCGGAGGCATGAGCTCGGTGAGTGACGCGGGCCGAAACACCGAGTCAAATGAGCAATAGAGAGAGGGTGAACGAAAGCGTGGCAAAACAGAAGAGCTAGCCACGGGATGTAAAGTTTGAGGGGACAAGAATTTACCTCTGCCTTTACCATCAAATATAGACAATATCAGCGAGGCAGTGATAACACACTATGCCATCAGTCACTTGGCTCTCGACACAGCAAGTGGCCCAGCAAGCCATTCATTTCCCGAAGGCTCATGCCACCATCGCTGTTATAGCGATTTTAGCGCTACCGGACGGACAACGATTTGTGGGATTACAGGACTGACTGTTATGACCACTTTCAACATGGATGACTCCAAGGGGGCGGAACGATTCAGAGTGTCGCTTACTATGTCATGCATTCGACGAGAGGTCGCCTGAACAATTCGATTGCCCAACTGCTGCCAGATCTCCAAGTCGGTGGCCAGTCTGACTGAGTGGTTCGAGAATGCCGTGGGCCAAGTTGTCCTCTCTCTCAGTAGTTCAGAATGGACGGTCGCGATAACCTCGCGGACCCGGATAACCTGGGTTTAAAAAACTGACTTGCGTACCGTCGGTCACAGTGGCAGTGGAATGTACATTGTAGGAACGGTCCGGATGGAAGGCCATCCAATGAGCTCTTAACGGCACTTTGGGCAGACGGCCAAAGTTGAAGTTGCGCGGTGTTGGTTTACTTCAATATAGTCACTGAACGTTGAACGATGACTCTGGCAGTGGCTAGGGGTACGTAAACCCACGTAACCAACGCCATCCAACTCAGTTCCAGTCGTACTTTGCATCATGATCATTAGTGAGAACGGATGACCACGTTAAACAACCTGGAAAAAATTTAATAGATACAGCGCCCTATATTTTGTTGGCCAGGGTGACAGATCGCGATCGTCCGAATCCACCATGGGATCATGACTTCACTGGCAAAACAGCAAAAAGATACTACACATTGCATTGCGTTCGCACTATCACAAGAACTATTGGAATGGCATGCAAAAGAAGTGAAAAAAATAGTCCGAGCGTTATGCCGAGAGGGTGAAAGAGTAAAGAGAGACGTGTATGTGTAGTAGCGAGTAGGCAGCAGCCGCTGGTCGAGCGTATTTATGTAAAAAGCAAAGAGCGTCCAGGATTCAGAAAGAAAAAAGTACCCATACGTATCGGTATGACAACCGACCATCCAAGAGAAAGAAGATACGATATCAAGAGAGAGAAAATGTCAGCATCCAAAAGACATCCTTTGAGGGTAACTTGTATACTAGATCCAACCGGGTCCATTCTGCACGTCCATCCCTACCACTTGCAGATCAGAGGGCGCGTGTGGGCTGCGACTGATATCGAAGGCCATTCAAGAGTGGCTCAGCAGCACCTTATCGATCGTAGCGTTGATCATTGCCTTCTTTGCCGTAAGGTCCATTCCGAACCGCTCCTCAAGTACCCTTCTAATCTCCCGCTTCGTCACCGTGTTCAAATCTGCCGTCCGTAAAATTTCCTCGACGCTCCGCTGAAGGTCTGCATCGCTTGGCGTACCCGCACCATGATCCGCGAGTGGACTTTGCACATTCGGCAGGTCAAAGTAACTGGTCGGTGGTCGTGAGCCCAATGCCATTGACTGCGAGGGGTACAACATGCTCGCGTCGCTCAAGGGCCGGAGCTGCGACATAGGCGTGCCTCGGCCAGATTGGTATCCTACTGGTGGTAGTATGCCAAATTGTTGCGACGGTGCAGGAGACTGGCTGCGGGGCTCGTAGAACGTCTCGTGTCCATACAACGATGTAGTCCGCGACTCAGCATAACCTTCCTTGAACTGATGGCCAGGAGGAACCCAGGAACCGATTGAATGGTTAGATTCCTTGTCCCACAGTTCGTTCTCGTAGTCGTTCCAAGTCTTGAGAGGAATCGCGCGGGGATCGAATTTGCCTTCGTCCTATCAAGCCGCTATATTAGCATCGATCCAACCAGATGAACGTGAGCCCAACATACATGTACGATGAGCTTCTTGCCAGACTCTCCCAGCACGACACGCGTCGCACCCCACGAGAAGTCATCCATGCGCCAGAAGGAGTAGATCGGGAGCAAGAACGAGAAGATCGGAATGGCGATAATGTAAAACACCATCCACCCAACCATGTCCCATTTGCGTCGAAGGACAAATACGAGAGCTTGGAGACCATACACAGCAGCGATCATGATGAGAGAGATAATAGGAATAGTCTTTCCTTGGCCGGCAACCGAAACGATCAAGTAGACGATCTATTCCATGCGATGCATGAGCAATGTATAGAGTAAAACGAACGCAATCACTCACGTAGGCCACGGTGATGGGCTGAATCAACGTCGATACCAAATCCACCATGACAACAAATCTCATCGAGAAACAGCAGAAACCGCAAAGTTGATCCAAAAACATCAATTCTCCCAAGTTGTGGATCGTCGAGTTGATCCAACGACGCCGTTGCGAAAGGAGAATCTTCCAGTCATCTGGTGCGACTGTGTACGCGTGGGCATCTCTGACGAACTGCGTCTTGTGCATCGGGAAGTGTTTCAGTAGGAGCGTTGTCAAATAACGATCTTCTCCGAGGTGCAGCAGGTTCTTCATGTGTAGAGTGTCGACACGGTTTTGGGAGTAATCCGAGATCATCTGGTTCGAGATCAACAAAGGCTTTTGTGTATCGGGGGTGCGGAGACGGAAGAGCGTGAAACAACCGGGCAAACAAGTAACCGAACCAAAGAGCGACTCAAAGGCCTTGGCCATGTGGTGCGAGATGAAGTATTCGTAGACCTGCATCATCGTGATGACGGACTGCTTCGCATTGGAAAGCGTCGTCTCACCACAGACACCGAGCACCTTCTTGTCGTGAACCATGCTACAAAGGGGTGAGCGTAAACCAACAGTAGTTACTAGGAAGAAGATAGGTGGCGACGTACGCAGAGATCAACCGGTTCAAGGAGTAGGGATCCACCGTGGTATCAGCATCAATCGTGAACAGATACTCGTAGAATGTCGGATTGACACCAATCACGTTCTTGATCTGGTGATATACCTCCAGCTCCAATGGGTTCATGGGCAAATTGAAGTGGACCTGTTAGATACATCACGCGTGAGTCACTGCAGCCCTTGCTCTTACAAGCACAGCCGTACCTTGTTCAAGAAGTGCATCATGACCATTTGCGAGTCTCGTTTTCCTCGGTTGCCGGGGCGCGATCTCTCCGTTGGCTTGCCGACCTTGACGATCACGAGATAAGGCACGACGTGACCAGAACATTCGTACAACCCGGAGTAAACCTTCCCCATATTGTGTTGGCGGGCACCCTCGCCCAACGACACGAAACTCAACGGCTCAGGATCGAGGTTAGAGTCCACGCCAAGGATATCGAGGACGATACGGGGTGTGGGACGGTCGTTGCCGGAACCAACGATGTTACCATCACAGACAACGAGAATGAGTTTACGCTTGTCGTCGTACTTGAGCTGGGCGAGTGAGTCTATCGTACGACGCAGCGATACCTCTCCTTCTGTGTAACAAGGGACCTGGCAAATCACAAATTTGTCGTGGTCCTCTGGCGCACGAGGCGAACCAAAGTTGATCGAGGCGATGAACTTGAACGCGATAATGCTGACCATCATGACGGACAAGGCGAGAAGAATGTATTGCGAGAACAAACACTGGGGGGAATTTCGGCTGTCTACCATTCCGATGAGGAATAGGTTGCGGAGGCACGTCTTCTGTGCGGCGAGCGTCCCGGAGTCAATGTTGAGGTTATCGATCGCTTTCGTGAGGTCCTGGCCAGAGCTGTACTTGAAAAGGTTGACGAGGGTGCTGTCCATGAACTGTGAATCCACACTGGGAGCCACTTCACCATGTGGTCCCTGTACCGAAGGACCGAAATTGACGTAATCGGTCAAATCGTAGATAAGACCGTCGTAGATACCGAGGGCGCGTCCGTTAGTGTTCGCCATACTAGATATTTCCTGGGGGGTATAGCCCATGTAGCCAACACGGTTATTCCAGCGCATGATGGTCATGCTCTCAAAGTACCAGTCGGGACGTGAATCGTTGCTGACCGCACGGAAATCGTGGTATTGTGCGTTGAGATCCGTTGTGTTCGCCGCGCTAAGTTGGACCCATGGACTGACCGACCCAGAAACACCATTGCATAGTGCGCTGACCTGCCAAAACGGTGAGAAAATAAGTGCATGCAAATAAAGAGATCGACGCACCTGAACAGGGAATAAGTTGGTAGCATCCTGACCGCCATACTGCAGGATCGACTTGGTGGGGATGACGCTGACGACTCGTTGGTGCGTCGACGCAACTTGCGTGAGGTCAAACACCTCACCACGGATTGCAGTGTAGACATTATTCGCCGAGTTTGAGAAGGAATGCGATGCAAGCTCCGAGGTGTTGAAGACGTGTTCTGTGGGACAGATGACAACCCCAAGAACGGCAATGACGAAAACCGCACAAGCACAGATGAACCAAATGATGACGTTGAGCGCGAACTTCTCCCGCCAAGCTTGACGGACGTCCTCGCGTTTCATCCGGCCGAACCATTTGAGGAAAATGGATGGTATCCACCAGGTTAGGAGCCAGCATAGCAAGACCCAGCGTCGACGAGCTGACGTCTCCTTGACGACTTCGGTCGTTTCGTTCTCCATGATTTCACCCGCTAGAGCCTCTTTAGCAATCAACCCTTCCTTATCAGCGTTCTGGAACATGTTCCTAGAAGGCGCGTATGACTCGGAACCGTAGTTAGAGTTGGTCTCTTCCCGATTGGAGGTCAGTCGACTCCGGTTATCGAAATCGTCAGAACGGAAAGATTTACGGTCCTCATAATCGTCGTCGTAGAGATTTCCACGTTGGAATGGAGAGGCGTTGGCCACGAGCGGGACGTGTGCTTGGGAAGACACTTGGTTGTAGGGATCCGCGTAGTCGTCTGGGGGGAGTCCTGGGGATGCGTAGGGAGCATACGGGTCGCCTATTGAGCGAACATCAAGGCCAGCTTCTGCCTCCGCATCGCGGAGGCGGTTTCGTTTCTGCTCCTCCACATCGAGAGAACGGAGACGATCTTCAAGAGAATGGAATGCAGCTTGAGACAAGAAGACCTAGGTTAAGAATAAAACAATCAGAATCCTTGAACGGCATAACAAACAGGCACTCAAAATTTACCTTGTATTGACCAAGAACTATATCGGTTTCCTGCAGACCCAAGACGTTTCCGGTCTGCTCGACCTTCTCCTTCGCAGAGCCATCCATCACGCCCATCTTCGCCATCGGTTCCCCGTACCGTGTGCAAAACTCGTCCAGAGTTAACCCCACCTGAAAGACGTTTACATTCCTCTTCGATACCTCGGTCAAGCCCAGGCTCCGGATCTGGCCCTTTATGCTCCGTCCCTCCAACTGATTTGGTAATTGCGAATCGTTGGGATTCACGCAGAAGACAAACCACGACTGCGTTTCTGATAATGTCTCAAACAAGGTACCCAGAGCAGCTCTGAATTCGCCAGCTACACATGGCGTCAGACCAGAGGAATTTGGCGCGTCGTCCTCCTCCCGTTCTTGTTCTTCAACAGCACTATCCTCGCGGAGCGTTGCCATCCGTTTGATTGTGCCCTTACGACGCGTCGACGGGGTACGCATTGGCTTGACGGGCTGCTGAGCAGAGACGATGGTGTCCTCATTCTTGGGATGTGCTTGAGTGGCGATGGCTTTGGCCGAGAACAACCCCTTGACAAAGGGATTGGCAGATCCGGCACCTTCTGCACCGTCCGACGCACCAGCGAGAGAGCCGCGGAGAAGGGAGACGAAGTCGGGGTTGAGGGAATCGAGGTTACGCTCGAGGAAGCCCTCGGAGGAATAGGACACGGGACCATTAAAGTGGTTGACGGTGAACGTGGGGGATCCCGAGCGATCGACCGGCCCAACTTTGAAAGACGAATGGTTACCCCAGCGCTTGCCGAATGCCTCCACCATCGTGAGGTCAGTCTTCTTGTGTGATCGGCGAGCCTGGTCATCCATGATGTGGATGAGGCCTCCAGGCTTGTTTTGAAGGAGACGAACGCACTCGGCGTTGTCAAAGTAGGGCACCGAAGGGACGAAGCGAGAGATACCCTCTGTCCGATACTCGTCAACGTGCGACTCGAAGATACATTTCTGGATGAAGTTCTGCAAACGCTCATTGGCGAAGTTGATGCAGAATTGATCAAGGGAGTTGGGGCGGCTGGTCATGTTTTGGGGACCGGGGAGATCAAAGAGACCGATGAAGGTGTCGAAGTCATCACGGCAGAGACGTTGGTTGATGTGTTCATTCAACCAGGCGAAAAGAAGAGAGTAGAGTGTCTTAGCGAGGTCGTCACGGTTGTCGGAGGCACCATCAGTGTCGAGAAAAACGGTGCAAAGCTCACGTTTGACGAGCTTCGTCTTGTAAGCAAGCGTGGTCTCGAGTGCGGAAGGCTGTACGCCGAGGAACTCGGCAACGATGCCGAGAACATCCACGTTCCGGACGACAGCCGCGTCCACGTCACGACCGCGGTCGATGATGAATTCGATGTTACCTAGATGGAGAATGGCTGCAACGAGCTGGCATGTTTGAGCGACATGTCGCTTGGACAATCCAACGGACTTGAGAGCCATCTTGAGCTGTTCAAAGCGATTGGCGTCGTCGTCACGGACACCATTGGCGCGAGTGCCGGTACCGGCGCGGTGGCCAAGATATCGGTACTGGGTCTTGTCGGCAAGGTGAAGATGCTGACGCTCTTCCGCAGATGCACCGGCCATCAGATAGTAGAAAATATGAAAGTTGCGCTCTCCCGACGGCACAGCCGCGACTCGATTGCGCTCGAGATAGTAGTCAAGGGACTTTATCCCACACAAACGCCCTTTGTCGGTGAATTGCAGCTCTGTATACTTTCCAAAGCGAGATGCATTTGGATTGAAGAGTGTGCGAGCATTCCCGAATGATTCGATGACGAACTCTGCTGCGGGCACCTGGGTCGCGAGCTTGGAGCCCTTCTTTCCTGGATTGGAAACCGACAGCTCCAAGAGCGTCTTTATAGCGAGGCGCCGAGTTTCTGATTTTCCACTGCCAGTCTCACCACTACAGACGAAATGAACATTCATAACTTACATCCGAAGTAAAAAACGAAAGTCGTACCTGATGATGAGCGACTGGTCCTGGGTGGTGCGCCTCATGTGGTAGTAAGCATTATTAGCGAGCTGGAAGATGTGGGGTGGAAGGGGGGTCTTGTTCTCGGTCGTATCCCGATAGTGTGCGGCGTATTTTTGAAGAAGTGAGTCCGCGTTTGAAGCGACGTACTTGTGAGGGTTGACGGCGACAAGGGCAGAGGAACCGATGTTTGTATAGATTGTGTCGGACATGAAGCGCTCACGGAGACAGGTGACGATGACATCGTCTGAGACGGCTGATAGGCTGGCGAGGTCGTTGACGGCCTCGAGCCGCTGCTGCAGGCTCATCCCAGTGGACTGCCTGTTCATTTGTCGGTGTCAGCAACGGCGAGGACAATGAGAGTTGTAACAGCTGAAGGGGTGAAGGAGAGCAATGTGTGGGGTGGCGAGGGTGTCGTCGCTGCGGGGGGGACGAGAAGGGGAGTGGGAGGGAGCGTGGCGGACGACTGAGCTGGACAGCAGCAAGCCTGGAAAACACTCGGCTCAAATAACGCGGCTAACTTTGCCACCACTCATTTTTTCCCACGCCGGGCTCCAGCCGTTGCAATCAGCGGTGAGCTGAGCGCGGCGACAAAAATAGATTCCAGAGCAGTGTCGGTCTATTTTTTTCTTTTTTCTTTGGCGTGAGGTAGGTCGTATATGTTGTGTGATGAATAAAAAACTATGGGCCTTGCTGGGAATCGAACCCAGGCCACTTGCAATTGCGATAAGCCCAAAGCAAGTATCGTACCTCTAGACTACAAGGCCTCGGAAATAACGTCCTACTTCTTCATTCACGACTGTAACGTGTGGCTGACAAGAATAGGCTGCCCCTTAACAAATGTGACACGCCATGTCCAGCTGTCTCGACCACATCTTTCTCTCGCTGTCGACATGCTTTCGGATCCGAGCTGCAACCCCCTCCCCTTTGATATACCCGTTCTTCCTGATTCCAGCACTCCTCATCCACAAGAGGACCCTCTCGAACCGCTCAACTTTGACGACCTCCTCGACATTGCACGCGAATTCGAATTCACGCGTACAATCACCCACATCTGGCCATGCGAAGAAGAATCCAGCACATCCCCCGAGTCACAATTGGACGATATACTTGCCGCCATCGTGTCCGCGCCGAACGCAGAAGGACGCCCTATAACTTTGTCCAGTTCCGTATCGTTGATGACGGTCGATCCAGTCCACGTCAAGGAAGCCTACTCGCACAGACTGGCACCAGAGTGCCACACACCTGATGCAAACGCTTGTATTTCCACGGACTTTGTGTCACTTCCAAACGACGAAGATCAGGTCCGAGCCGAGACGACGGCCCCAATCACATGGAGTCTCCAGGGATGGTCGCCTCCCGATGGATCTGAATTTTTCGATCTCGATGTCAACCTTATGTTCCCCCAGGCAGCAAAGGATGCGTGGAACTCACCGTTGTTAGCGATGTTCCTTCCCACCCCGTCCACGCAGCCCGTGGACGATATAACCCAATCATTCGCAGCAGTTCCCGCGATCCGCGACGTGCAGCCCCAGACGTCTACTACTGTCCCGAAATTCCGACCTACAACTACGACCAATGAGATAGCCAACGGCGCAGGGAAGAAGAACGTACCGGCCTCTAGGCGCAATATTCTCGAACCTGTCCAGGCTCCGTCCGCCGCGCAACCCACCTCGAAAGTGACAAGTCAAACGGTTATAGCTTCCCAGGCGAAGACATCAAGGCCTCGCTCCGCACGTGCGGTGTGTGGTACGTCCACCGCGAAGTACGTCAGAGCTCCTAGAGGCGGAATCCCACCGCACATTGCGCGCTCGGTGACAAGAGCAAACATCCTCCGCATCGAGAAAGAGCGTAAAGTGATGCAAGATGCTTTTTCCAGCACGGCTACGGGGCAAGCGAAGAAACCAAGCGTCCTTCGAAAAACTTTCAAGGTCGACATGGAAACAAGCAAGAATGTGGATAATGGCGGCAACGGAAAGGTGCCATTTGACTGGGGCGAGAAAGGCGACAAGGAAGGGAGAACGGCAAAGAGGGCTAAGGTGTAACAAGTAACGATTGAAAGGAATCTCGCTTTTTGGTTTGTCGTCTTTTTTCAGTTTCATGCTTTCAGGTATATCGTGATATCGTGTGCAAGTCTTCGTTCTCCGTTTTCACTGTAGATGTTTGTTTCAGTGTCTATATCTTTACCTTTTACCTACTGCCTCGTGAGTCTTGTTGTTGTTTTGACCCACCCATGCGTATCCTTATCGTGCGCAGGCTGATATAAGTTATGCATCGTTTGCGATTCCTCTGCTAGCCTAGATCATGTTAGATACCGTCTCGGAGGATATTCATCCACAACATGGACCAACCATCGAACTTCAACACAGAGCGCTGGGTACTAGATCTTCACAAAATGATCAACAGCAACGAGTCCGAGAATCCGACCCACTAACTGTGATAGTAGTTGCTAGTCGACATGGTCCTCGACGCAGGCTCAAGAACGCATCAAGGATCTACAGACTATATTCAGCTTTGATTCTGCACGTCTCAACTTACCGCCTTACCAGGTCTGTTGAGTATCAACGCGTTCCGCAAACTGGGTCGGAGGCAGCTGCCAGTTCGGATGAAGGGACAAGAACTTCGAGTCTTGCTTGTCCTTGTTTATCCGACTTCAATTCCGCTCGACGACGTTCTTGCGACTTTGCTCACCGGCCCAACTGGACACGACCCGGGCCATATATATAAACCTGATATCGATGAATGCAATCCTTGGCGCTAAGTGCTCGCTGTCGTTTTCGTCGTTGCATGAATGTTCTGTCTGCCCGAGTCCGAGCAGCCAGTGAGCCAGTGACTCTATGCGATCTTGCTCTCCTAAACGATATTCTTTTAGAATGACACGAATCACGTTTCTATGGTTCAAGCAATCGGCAGCAGTGGCTTGTCGTCACCATTAACTGAGCCGGCTTGGCGTTCATGTTGGAGCTTTGATGGTGTACCTTTGGTGGTAAGTGACGGGGTTATCAGAATCAAACGATGTGGCTCAGCATATAGACGACGTGAGACGACAACCCTACGCGAGCTTCCTTCATAGATATCCAGCTTGGTTGAGAGCAAGACGTGGCCATGGGTGGTTATGCCCTTCACTCAGATCACCCCGCCACAAGTATATCCGCGAAGCTGGTTGTGCGTTCTCCCGGTGTCAGAGGCAAGTTGAGCCTAATCGTCACAAAGGCATTAAGGGCACTCCGGTCTTTGAAGTGGGCCGAAATATCGCCTGAGGGCCTTGTTGACGGTATGCAGCTGTCGGAAATCTGAAAAGTCATCACCCCGAATTTCCTCGGCAGTCGTGAACAATCTGAGGCTGGGATACTCAGGCAAGCGACCATCTATAAGGCTGCCGTTCTTCCTTCACCTCTTTTAAACAGGCAATCCGCATCCCAATTATACGCAGACACTTGCGATACCTACAAGCCATGACCAGTCCTACGAACGGGAAATATATATCCCGACACCTGACCTAGTGAATAATGATCGTTTGTGCCGTGAAACCTGTTACGAATAGCCAGATGAGAGTGGTAAGTCCAATGATTTTCTTTCAGTGCCGATGGTGCTCGTATTATCCGTTGGAGCCCCGCAGTTCGCTTTGCCTTGCTTTCCTATAAACGTCGTGCTGACTTTAGTCTTGTTGTCCTGCAGTGGTCCATCAGGGACACGGAGACGGAAAGTACAAACTGCTTTGGAGGATAACTGACATAGTCCAACCCATGGCAACAAGGTGATACGGTCTGGGCTGCAACCAGAGATAATGTGCGGAAAGTCCCCTGATGAAGATTTGTGGATGCCCACACCGATTACGCCACAGGACATTATCGTACCCAACCCAGACACATTGTGCAACTGCGTTCCTGTCCTTGGAGAGTAAAGCGCCTCATGGATTCCGACTCAGTGCGATTTTGCGGGACACGCATCATACTGCGTTTATTCCATGTACTGGCTTCAATTTGGAGACCGCGTATCCGTCGCCGTGCATTCAAGGAAATGTAAAATCAATCACTTCTGTTGTCAAATCTTGCCCGGCTTGAGTCTGATTTTGTAGAAAGGCACTGATCAGACATACAAAATCGAGCCTTCTGGCGCGGGCACAAGATCATTGATGCCAAAGTCTCCTTGTTCGGCGGTGTTTGTGCCCGACTATCTGAACGTTGCTGGTACTATATCTCAGACCAGTGGTACGTTGACTAGATCCTCGAATCTCAGATTGTAATTCAAGTATTCGCTTGTCTCGAGTCGAGGCTGAGTTTGGTGGATCCCCTGTCTGTGCGTGCGTGAAGGAAGGCACACTTGGTAGTTCGATTTTGCGGCCGAATTTTGCGGAGACAATGGGGATCAATCCGTCAGTTAAACCTTGCGTAAGTGATCAAAATGTTAGTTTCGAGGCGAGTACGAACTGACCTCGAGGCCTCTGGGTACCAAAACAAGTAAAGTCTACTGGTATTCTCCGCACCCCGAGGACCACGCAGGTATGGTTCAGAACCTTGTAAAAACCGTTCTAATTTCACAAATTGAATGTGACGAGCTCGGGCACCAAGCAGGCTTCTGTTCTGTGAATGAAAAAGTGAACAGTAGCATCAAATTTGAATTCCCCTATGCAAGGAGCTCAGGAACGCTATTAACATAAACTGGTTCGAACTGCTCCGAGTGAACGGGTGCAGCCTGATACACTCCATCACGAGGTACGAGTCTGGTTCAGTTTCCGTCTTGACACTTTACTAAGAATGGGTGATTTGGTAAGTGGCAAGCATTGGTTCAACGTCAGCAATTGGCAGCGGTTAAGCGGCGATTCCCGATGTATCGACAGAACCAAAGTTTATCGCGCAGCGTTCACTTCAAACACTTACATCAACGCACAAATTTGGCATCACTTTGGACACGGCCAGGGTGCGCTCTAGAAGAAATCAGGTAATCGGGCCCGTTACCCCAAAACGTGCGATGAGCTCATTCAAGGTTGCATCGGAATCAGATATGATGTTCGACTGGGTGCCGAACAGAACATGATGATCACAAAATTGGACGACTGTCAAACGCATTTATCGATGGCCGCGCCGCATTATATCCCCGGAGCTGGCTATGTATTGCGCCCGGACGCAGTGAGAGGTAACACTAAACTAATTATCACGAGGCTTCGAAGCATTCCTTGTTCCCTGGATCACCCGAAGTACCTCGTTTGGGCCTCGTTGTGGGCGCCATCACCACCCTCGAACTTGGTTGATCGGCGATCGTGCTCCTCCCCATTGAGCTTGGCTGTCACGAGGGCTTAGAGTGCAAAACAACGGTATAAGGATGGCACACCTGCACCATTTACACCAAGGGACACACATCCCAATTTTATATAATACTTCCTCCAACCACAAAGCAATGGGCAACGTTAA
>JBBPTD010000926.1:0-14978 GCA_038093895.1 Boletus aff. mottiae
ACGCTACACCCTTGTTTTCTCCCATCGGATTTTTTCCGGATCATGTTATTTAAAAATAAGAAGTCATGGAGTAACGACGAGCGATTATCGGATATCTGACGGAATATAGACTACAGAACAAGCCCCGAGGAAAATGTTATTAGCTCACGGTCTTCTATTAGATAACCCCTTATCATGCCATCTGGTCGCAGGGGACAACCCAGTTTGGTCGGAGTGCCCGTCCCTTTGGTGCGAGAGTCCACAAAGTAGAAGACGCACAGAAGCTGGTCGGTCTGTTTGTCAGCTTACAGGCACGACAAGCTTGACAGTTCACGTGTCTACGGTGGTGGGCACCAGCGAAGAGGTAAGCATGCACTGCGATGGTGCGCTGCACGCCAACACGTGCGCGAGAGGCTTGTCGCGTTCAGTGTACCCCATGTTGCAGCTCATCAGCCAGCTTGACTTGAAAGGATGTACGGTGGACACCAAGTCACTTTGTTGAGCAAACCACTTCGAATAGGCGCGCAGGGCTGAGATATCGTACAGAGTACTTCCCACCGGACCGGGTGGGCTCAAGGCGGAAAGGCCCAAGGGAACGTTGGCGACGTCGGTCAAGGCCCTGCAGGGAAATGTCAACATCCAAACGTTGTACCTGCATAGACCAGATCGAAGCACGCCTATCGAGGAGACCCCTTCGTGCCGTCTACGATCTACACAAAAAAGGTGTCTTGTAAGCTCTACAGCCGGATTATGTTGTATGAAGGTTCTCGTTGATGCTTACCAGCGAAGAGTTTGTGTCAAGTAACTTTGCGTCTTGGAAATAGCATGTTCGACCCAGACGCCGGTGACCGCATTATCGTCGGCGCGAGTAATCCCAATTCAATTGGATTCTAGCCTATAAGGCAGGGTGTATTTTTTTCGCTTTTCGTTTGAAGAGTGTCCTCTCGCAGAAGAGACCGTTAAACTATTGGTCAACACCTGGCTCGAGGTGAAGCCGAACGCTGGTTACTATAAATCAAGATGGCTAACCTGGGATTACTAACGCCTTTAAGAGTAAAACCTAGAGATGTTACTTCGTTCTCGATCGACATCAAGCACACACGCTGGCCCTCTTTTCGGAATCAAACGAGGAATGTAGCATCCACGAACGTAGTGTACCAACTTTTGCTGTAGATTAAGTAGAGTATACTCAGTACAGGACGGAGTCCGACTGAGGTAGAGGTTATCTACCCGATATTATGTAATACGGGAGTAACCCCGTGGCGCGTTGGCAGCGTAGTACTTTTCTGCCACCAGTGAGTCCGTTTGAATACAGTACGTAGAGAACAAATGCAACACTCCCCTCAAACGGACGGGTGTGTTCTCGACACTGAAACGAATAAAATGATAACGGATGAGTCAACGTGTTTTGTACATGCGTGATAACTGCCGTCGCGTGTCAACACGATAGCTGACTGATTGTCACAGGATTGTCCGGCGCGTGAGGGGTTGAAACATCTCTTCAAGACTTCGATGAGCCATCGAAGCCAGATGGCTTCTTTAGCAGCAGCGACGTACTCGAATTTGGCTTTAGAGAGTTCTTATTTCTTCGATTCCCAAAGAATCGCCCCCCGTCGAGGAGAAAAGCGAAGCCCATGATGGCTCGTCGGTGTTCCTGCGTAGCGCCGTCTGGTTAGACCTTTCGTCTGTGTCCGGACTTGGAAGTGGTTTGGTCCTGATAAGGTCTTATAAATTTACTCCCTCCAATTGCCACATCCATTTTGCACGTCCGAGGGATCGCTTGTTAGGTTATAAAATAGAAGGGATGCAACGAGTCTGCGTCCATGTGTACAATTGTACCACAACTCATGCACAAAATTCTCTTCTTCGCCGCTCCAAGTATCGCAATAGCGCAGGTACTGCAAGCGCCGTACGCTATCCCAACCTTTACTTCGCTCTCCAGCGGCGCTTGGCCGAGTGATTACGAGTGGGCTTCGTTGAACCGCTCCGTTGGTGGACGCCTTCAAGCCCTCAGGCCATGGGCAGCTGTTTGTTACACCTCTGACCCGCACTACAATGCAGAAGAATGTCAGTTGGTACTTTCGGGATACGATAACGACACGCAGGCATGTTTTCGTGTGCTGCATACTCTGCTGCGAGATTGACTCCAACGATTTCAGCGCGAAGCAGTTCCCGCCGCGCTTTTGTGGTCAAACTGGGAGTCTTGTGGCTACGACCAAGGCTGCGCTTTGAACTATTCCAACCCTCAGCCAATTAGCGATGCAACATGCTATCAAGGGTCGACTCCGCCTTATAGCATCTCAGTCCTGGATGCCCAGGACGTGAGTATGGTTGTCAAGTGGGCGAGTGCTCATAACATGAAGCTTACCGTAAAGAATACAGGTCTTTTGCTTATTCTCTGCTTCATGTGGGCTCTGTTCATTCAAGGGACCTAGGTCATGACTATCTAGGGCGTTCTGCTGCTCCATCCACCCTCCAGGTGTACACGCACCTGTTGGATAATCTCAGCTACGTACCAGAGTTCGTTCCCCGGGGGTCGGATGCTTCCCCCGTTCCCGCCTTGACTATGGGCGCGGGCGCACAGATTTACCATAGTAAGTACCTAAAAACTTTGAACCTGAGGTATCCAAAGTGCATGTGATGCAGTTTACAATTATGCTGCCACAAATCTTTTTTCTCCAATCATTGGAGACTATTTGACTGTTGGAGCTGGTGAGTTAATCACCAAGCTTCCCAGACTTGTCATTGAATTATTTCAGCTGGGGGCTACCTCCAAGGAGGTGGACATAGCATGTACGTTTTTTTCTTTTACTTTTTCTTGCGCGAGAAACAGTCCTTGACGGTGTTGGCTCTGGTATAGGCTAACACCTGTGTATGGGCTCGCTGTAAGATTCCACTTTTGTCCGTGGATGATCAAGCTGACTTCCCCCGAAACAGGCAGATAATGCCCTCGAATTCGAGGTAATTCTACTTCCCCTGAATGTTCCATCACATTAAACTCGGTGACAGGTTGTCTCAGCAGATGGACGGATTAGGGTGGCAAACGAAGCTCAGAATTCCGACTTATTTTGGGCTCTTCGGGGAGGGGGAGCAGGCAGCTGGGGTATTGTCAGTGCGTAGCAATCATGTCGTCCCCCACACTGTTTCCCTGATCCTTGTAGCTTCCGCAACCATTCGGGTCCACCCTCCTATTGCGATCGTTATTTCTGAACTCTCCGTCGTGCCAGTGCTTCCCAAAACGTGACTACTCTTGGTATTGAATTTATCAGTCTTTTGGCCAAATATCAGAACGGCTGGACGAACAAAGGCATCGCGACCATTTTCTATCTGTTTCAGGACCAATACCTGCTTGTATGTATACTCAATTCTTCTGTCCGTCCTCGCCAATCACCTTACACCATCAGTCTTTTTATTTGCCTGATAGCACCGCCGACCTATCCGAGCTCTACCCCTTCTTCAAAGAGCTCAAGGATCGTTCGTCAAGCTACAGGGTCACCTCAAACACGACGTTGACGTTCCCCACGATCAGCGCCGCCATCCTACAGCACTTCGGACCTTACATTGACAAGAGCACCCCCTACGGTGCCTCAAACCAGCAAAGCTCCCGTCTCGTCCCCAAATCTTCCATCGACCCCTCTAACCCATCGTCAATCACAGCCGTTTCCGAGGCAATCTGGAAAGGGCTGCAAATTGTCAACCAACCGCTCGGGTCAGGAGGGGGCTTGTTCGGCAATGTTCCAGTTATCATCTTGGGATCCTTTCCCGCTGCAACGTCCCACTTGGTAAACACTACTGGCGCGAACCCGGGGCTGTATACAGCCGCATGGCTTGTCTTTTACGCTGCGTGAGTGTTCGACAGACGTTTCTCTCCCCAAGTCGTCCGCGTTGAGAGGCAAGACTGACTTGGACGACTCGTCGCCTTTGCAGTTCATGGACCCTTGGAGTCGATGCGATGACGAATGCAAAGGTCATGTCGGCCATTCACGATGCTGTCTCGCCGCTGACCGCATTGGGCATCAAGAGTAGCTACCAAAACGAAGGAGACCCGTTCGAGGCAGGCTGGCAAGAAGGTACCATCACGCACGTCCTTGGTTTCGAAGAGAATCTGTGATGTGCTTACTGTTTCGTCAACTCTCTCTCTAGCTTTCTTCGGGTACAAGTATGCGGAGCTGTCGTCGATCAAGCTGAAATACGATCCGCAAAACTGTGAGTTGATACTTGGGTTGCTCTAAAAAGACTCGGACACTGACTTATAATACAAGTCTTCACGTCATGGAAGGTAAAGGGTCCCCTTCTAAAGCTTGCGTAATTTACCCATGACGCTCTCCAGGGTGTTGCATCCGTGACAGATCTACCCGCATACCAGTGTTTTATGAATCAACAGAACAAGCTGCTTTATCAAGCGTAACCTGGTCGAAATACACACTGGCTCAAGTTTGTTGGGCAATTCGTCGCGTGTTTCCGGGAGGAAAACGCTGCCATGACTGCAACTATGTTGTAACAGTCTGTACCCTTAGAGGAATGGAAGATGTATTGCCGTCGATACTACCAAGTCCGACAACCCATTTGAGGAGCATCACTCAATGTCCATTTGCGTTGAATCGTCGCCCTTTACATCTTTCGCCCCGCTTGATGTTGGTTTGCTTTCGAGGCATGATGTGGATAGCAGCTGCTGTGGCACGCGATCGGGTGAAATGTGCTGCGTTGATGGTGGTGAAGGTGTGCGCTGCGCAGCTCGCTTCTTCGATCGCGCCGACTCGGAGGGGTTAAAGAATCCACACTTGGGGGCAAACATACTCTGTCCAATGACTCGGAAAAACTGCACGTCGTAAATGCAAGAAGACTCACGCGTATCTTCCCATACATAAGACCGTTGTGAGCAAAACACTTCTGACAGCGTGAAGAGAGACAGTCGTAGATTGGTCGTCATCATCACACAGGGAGCAGGAAGAAAAATTTTGACAAGAGGGAGATTCGAACTCCCGCCTCCATACGGAGATGAGAAACCCGCATAAGCAGGCAAGCTTGTAAGCTTGAGTCACACGCCTTGGACCGCTCGGCCATCTTGCCATACTCACAGAGGCTAGCTTTTGGTACTATAGGAGCTGTGCATGGTTGGGGCTGGATGGTGTCACCGAGCGGGAATGTGCTGATGCTCGGTCCAGATGTCAACACACGAGCTCCAACAACAGGCGCCACTCCAGGACCGAGGTAAGTAGTATCCTTTCTGGCCGTTGATATGCAACGGTTGAATGGGAGTTGAGATCTCCGGGAACAAAAATTTATGGTGGATCACTCACCACGACCGATAAGTTGTAGGAACGCAAATATCGACCATGCTCATGCAAGCAAGTGATGAACTCCCGGAACGGTACAGTAAGCCGACAAAGATAAGGGGTCGGCCCATAAGGAAACAGTTCTTTTTTTTTTCCCGTTTGACACGATCAATCGGACAAGATGATCATGAGTTGGCATCATCCCATTCGGAAGAATTTCCACTCGGTCCGGATCACACTAGCAATGGCACCTAGTACATCTCAAGTGAGAAGGAAAGATCCGATACCTTGTTTGATGTGCTACATCAAAGTCTTGTGCACATGAATCATCGTTTTCTTGAGCGTTTTAAGAGGTGGCAGAACACATGGCGAGTCAGCACCTCGTAAGCTCAGCTACCCATCGGAGGTGCAGAGGAATGTTTCAGGGTAGAAAGATCATCCTAACGTGGATAGAGAGGGCGCCAGCGGAGGAAGCTCCACAAGGCATTCACTCCCCAGAATCATCTAGGTCACGCGACGGGGTGTACAAGCGACCACACGGTGCGGAAAATATGCAATGGGTAATTGAGCGCGACGGGTGACGTTCTGGAGGCCCGACTCGCGGCAGAAAGCGGTACTAGGACAAATGGGAAAAGAAGGGCGTACCTTACAAAATAGTTCCGATTGCGGAGTGACTGTGGGGAAAGGTGACGTGCGACACCTTACATGTGTTTCGGACGTCCAGATCTACATACATACACTGTGGCAGGTGGAGCACTATCTACGCATCCCCATTTATGCGTGGATACTGCTGGGACGATACGCGGAAATGTGCATCAAGTTGGCATTCGTCTTCCTGCATATAAGCAGTGACTAACTACCGGCGACCCCGTAGTGAAACTCGTAAGCTCGTGAAAGTCATCACATACATACAAGGCATAAAGAAACCCAACCTCCCGAAAACGCATCATGATGAAGTGTCCGCCAGAAACCAGACACCCTCTGTAACTCCAACGATCACAGGCAGGCCCCGACGAATCTAAACGTTCGAGTCGGTGGGCGACGTGAGCAAGGCATTATCTTCGTTCACACATTCCTCGTGTTGCGCGTCCGCGTTCATATTCGAGCATACTTTTTGGCTGATCCAACTCAGCCCCCATGCGCCAGCTCGCGCCACTATCCAGAGTACCACTCGCACTCCGGGGATAAGTCGTACCACGTCACGAAAGTCCCAAATGTCTCGATGATAGGTGATCTGGCCTTGTTCATTAAAACAGAGTCGCGTCATGACGGGGAGTTGGAAATGGAGCGGCGACGGCATGGAACAAGGCGTTCCAGGTATAGGAAGAGACGGAGAAGATGGAACGGAGAGTGACAGCTGAGAATCAGCAGGAGAAGGTGGTGGGCGGCGCAAGACCAATACTTTGGGTACTCTGTATCTGGTATGAAAGTCGGGGAAGAAGAGGATGTTGAGTGTGTACTCAACGAAACTCTTCTTGTGACCATCTAGAGTGGTGCGTGAAGCAACCGTGACCTTGGTTACCTTGTAGATGAATAACACGCACCAAAACTCTCCGTTTCACAGATGTCATCTACTTCGGCCCAGATGCGGACTGCCTTGAACCAAGGATCGTCGTCACAGAGTTCATTTGGGGGACGAGCTCTCAGGAGGGTGTGAAGAAGTGACAATGGCCTAGGCACATCGACGGCACAACAGCGACGAGTGAGAGTGTGGATGTCGGAGATGAGCGAGCGAGACGCGGCGGTAATCAGTGGATTCTCATATCTGAACGGTCGTGCATTATTGTTCAATGGGAGGATGAACGCATGTTCAGCCACTTACACTGTGCTATTGTCAAGTAGTCACCGCGGGTTAAAATGAGACAACACGCACCTGCACGGGAGTCATAAAAATACTCGGAAGTACCAAGAAAACTGGGAAAGGCAGTGTCGTGCCCGCGGACTTCAACAGTGGTCGAGCTTCTTTGGATAATCGACAGCTCCCCTATCGAAGGAGACTTGCTTTGCGTCCGCTGCTGAGTCTGGACGGTGAATGCAGACGCATCTGCTGGACTGGGGGCTAGGGGCATGTATTCGTCGTGGGCAAATCGTCAGAGTCGTACGGCAAGCTGACACTTGTGGGTAGTGCTAGTGAACGTCAAGAATGTCAAGGCTGTGCCCGAGTCCCGCTCGACAGCCAATTTAAAATTACATTTATCCTGAACTCAGAGACACGACACCCGAAGTCAGGGAGGTGCGTCTTTGGCGGTATATATATTATATTGGTGTCTCTCTATCCCACATTCCTCGTATTCACATCAATCGTCTCTTGGACGATTGATCATAGTCCACGCTCACTGATTGTTCCACCACCACCCGAACATCCAACTCCAAATCGCGGGGCGAACTCGGCCCATATTCCATATCCAT
The DNA here is from genome assembly GCA_038093895.1 of Boletus aff. mottiae. Lineage (NCBI taxonomy): Eukaryota > Fungi > Basidiomycota > Agaricomycetes > Boletales > Boletaceae > Boletus > Boletus aff. mottiae. The sequence continues at coordinate 7,665 of JBBPTD010000926.1, forward strand.
TGGAGTCTTTATTTCGCCTTGTGAACGTAATGCACTGACGACAGAACGCCCATGGTGAATCGGCCGAGTAAGGATGATGTTCTCGAACCGTTCCAACTCCGCGGGTTCAGAGAGTTCTGGATGACAACAATGCGAAAATTAATCTAATACAATGTTAGAAATGGAAGCAAACAGCCCACCTCTCAAATGGAGCAAGATCCGTTGACTCATTATCCAGGTGACCGCGTAGCCCAGAGACGCCCTTCCAAGGCCTTGTCAACGGTGGCGACAATTAAACTATATCGAGCTTACCCTGCAGACTGATACCCGGGTGTTACGGTATGTGTTTGTTGTGCTATTTGATCGGAAATAGTGGCGCGCTCACCTGCACAGCTTGATCACTTGCCCGGTACAGGATCAGATTGAACACATTGGCACCTTGGTGACTTCAGCACAGGAAAAGGCAATCAGGCAAACGATCCCCTACCCGTCAAAACTAGGAAATATCCGAGCCCATCATAAATCATGCTAAAGGGACATTAACATCAATCCTGCGTCGCGTGTCATAGCGCTAGAACTCTTACGTTCGGATCAAGCGCGACAATCTGTGAAGCGGAGGGGGATTGAGCGTACTTCTGACAAGGAGTAAACCAAGACTGACCTCCCATTAATAGCATTGTACCGCACGAGGTAAATTGTAGAGACCGATAACGTTCCTGTGTCCCATAATATTGATATGACATAGTATATCCATGCGGTTGGGTAAGGTCCATCGTTTCCAGGAGTGCAGCTGATGCGGCCGTTCAACGTTCGATGGCTATCCAATGATCACATAATACGAACTCACCTGCCCTGTATTCACCGGCGCAAATGATCAATGTGCCTCAGTGATATGTCAGTTGCGCGACTTACATGGTTCACGACCGCTGGCAGTTATTTTCAGTCATCCCCATTTGGTGTCAACGATAGAAGTACTCACGAACACGGCGGTACATATTGGTGAACCAATCGAGCTGTGCAAATATTCAGCATGGCGCAGTAAAGTCACAGAAGCGACGAACTGCTGTCGTAATGGCGAATGCGATAGCGAGGGCGACTCCAACATTTCGGTCTCTCCGAGCGATGTTGAATGTTCTTTTTCACGAAATTTGAGTAACCCATGTCAGAGCAAGCAAACCCTCTTACCTGACACCGAGGATGACTTGTGATATCATCGTTTGAAAGACTGAAAACATGTTAGTGTAAAGGGCGAGGTAGGTTCGAGACGAGACGGACCTTTGAAGAAAGGTGCGACGAGATAGTAGTTGTTACACGAGTCCAGAGTGAACGACGTGGCGAGGACACCATAATTACTGACAACCATGACTATGATACTGACATAGCTGTTGCCCCAATCAGACAGAAGAAACGAGCAGGCGCGGAGAAAGAGAGGCCCACCGAATGAGTACGAAAAGAACGCAACCCAGACTACACGGAACAGATGGTCAATCATCAACGACTAGCCGACGAGATTAGATACCTTGGGCGGAGGATAGTAGGTTGACTTCGATAGAACCGCACTTCGGCGGGCAGTGTGATCAGGTAGCTATGTGAAGATCAGCGACAGAGAGCTACAAAGAAGCCGTGATTGATACCCACTCATAAGCAGCGATTGAGATCGAGGCGATTCGCAGGTACTTTTCAGTCTCTGCCCCGACACTCATTTGCGGATAGGAGAGGCTACGAAAAAAAGGTGGGGCTCAGACTCGGGAAACTAAAGGGAAGGAGCTAATTTATAAGAGCGTCGTGCTCGCCAACCCGTTGGGTGCCGTTAGGTGAGTAATAAATAGGCAAGCGCGTACACGGCAAGTGAGCAAACGAAGCAATGCCATTTATTGCGTGATGTACCTATGCATCATGAAACGAAGCTGGCATCCGCTGTAGCTCCGGACTCAATCCGGACGACACCAGATCTGCTCAGCACCCGATCGCGGCAGGTTATAAAGGCGGTGTGAAAAATGTCCAAACTCAGACGGCATCTGAATCTCCGACGGAACTGCCGACCCGACGCCCCCCGTCCTTTACGTGGTCCACGTTGTTGCTTGATAAATTACTTACATCGGTTTTCTACTGGCTCCTAAACCCCACTTCGCCCCGCTGCTTTGATCGCTATGCCATTCTCGAGCGCGGGCAGGCATTTCTGCGAATCAGGAGACTTGGGCTCTGGTAGGAATGCAGCGCCGACAAGCCATGCTAGATACAGGCCCATCAATCCATCAGACACCGTGGATGTCGTACTCGGATTGCGGCTCTGCGCTAGTAACGTGGCTGTATTGGCATCATCCAGCTCAGGGGCCTTCGTGCTTGTTGGGAGGTCGTCAAGAACAAAATGAAGTAATGGGAACAGCGCGTTGTCTTGCACTTCCATAACGTGTCTCTCCAGTTCCCGTCTCCAGACCAGATACTCGCACTGTCGCGTCGAGAACCCGTACTCTGCGAGCGACGAGAGCAAGTCGTTGAACGTCCGAAGTGGGTTGGCCGCAATGTGCAGCACCGTCTGCGTAGCGTTGGGTAGTGGAGCAACTGCAGCGAGGGCTGTACATCGAGCAACATGGTCGACAGGTACCATATTCACAGTGTTGTTAATATCAGGGACGAGCCCAAGTTGGACACATCCTTTGACCATCCGCCATATAAAATCGTCCGTATTGGTTACTGCAAACCGCGCCCATGAGCCGGGGTTACTCATCACCCGAATACGCGCACCTGCTGTTTTTGAATCTCCGACGACATATCCTGGGCGTATAATATGTCCCTTCATTCCCCGTTTCCCTGCCTCGGACAATAACTTCTCAGAGACCCATTTACTCTGCCCATAACCAGTCTTGAGACCGGTCCTCGCGCCCTCGAGGTCATCGTCTTCAGGAACACCCCTGCGCTTGGCATGCATGTGTGTCAATGAATCAGAGAGTCGGACATAGTGCTCCGTATCGATAGCTGATGTTGACGAAACGAAAACAACAAACTTCGCCTTTGTCGTTGAAGCAAGTTCAACAGCCGTTAGAGTCCCCATCACATTTGGTGACCGCAGCTTCTCGTACGGATACACCCAGTGCACCTGTGCATTAATTTCTTTGAGTCCTAGCATCCAACAAGAATCTCGGGGGACAAACCAATGCGCCATTGTGCAGCACTACATCAGCTTCAGCTGCAACTCGAGCCCAGGTACTTTCGTTCATGCCGAAATGATCTTGCCCTAGGTCCCCAATGACTACCTCAAGCCTTCCGGATGCTACCCAATCCTCATCCCAGACACCGCGGTCGGTCGACCCTTGCTTCAGTCGTCCCAGTCCATTTTCGGCGGAAGGAGAACGAACGAGACAGATGACCTTTTGTACCCTCTGTTGACGTTGGAGGAGATCACGAAGGACGAATGCACCGAGATACCCAGTCGCCCCTGTAAGGAACACCGTCAAGGCACCCGTGTCGAAGTCGGGAGGCAGTGGAGAATAGGAATCGCGCAGCCGAGAAACGAGATGCTCGAAATCTTGACCATATTCGACAACGACAGGTGCGAATTTTTTCTGCATACCATCCACCATGTGCACTGGGGTAGGCGGAGTAGAATTTGAGTCTGGAGCGGCGATGCCAAAGTCTGGATCACGCAAAATATCGATAGCGGCCGCCAAACCACCGATGGTCGGTTGCGCAAAGATAAGGCCCAACGGCGCCTCCACTACAAATGCCTTTCGTATCTCAAAGATGAGACGAGTTGCTAGGATCGAGTGTCCTCCAAGGTCGAAGAAACTTTCGTCTAATGGTATTGCCTCTGGTGGGTTAGGCAGCACCTCTGCCCATATTGAACACAGTTTTCTTTCTGTGGGACTGATGGCCCTTGTTTTGTCGCCCTTGGAGGCAGCTTTGTTTTCGGCATGGACGACGTGTGCATGAGCTGTATCGGGGAAAGGAAGGGCAGGTTTGTCTATTTTGCCATTGGGATTAAGGGGCATGCGGTTAAGGGGAACGAATACTGGCGGAGTACACGGCGTTAGCCAAATGATCACCACCAGCGAGCACCGACGCACACGTGGGAATGCTATAACTCGGCAATTTTTTCTTGAGATGCTCTCTAATGTCTTTGATGAGTCGTCTATATTTTGATATACTCTTGACGCCGCCGGCTTCTTCGCCATCGCTAAGCTCGCTCGTGAAACCATTCAGCTGCGCGCCCTCTAGCGGCACGAAGTAGCTGACAAGTATCTTTTCTTCGTCCTTGTCTCTCCGCACGAGCGTCACGTTCTCGCGAACAAGCGGGTGCTGGCTCATCAAGGTATCAATTTCGCCGAGCTCGATTCGGAAACCACGTATCTTGACTTGATCATCTGCGCGTCCTGTGCATTCAACACGACCATCGGGCAGATAACGCCCGAGATCGCCAGACCTATACATCCGATCCCGGATACCTTTCCAGTGGCGTGACTCCGGCCCCGCGAGACCCTGGCGTGGGTGGAGTATCGTGTCTTTCCACGGCGATGGAGACGCGGCAAACCAATTTGATACGAACTTTTCGGCGGACGCCTCAGGGTCGAGATACCCCTCTGCCAAGCCACCCGAGCGCACATAGATCTCTCCAACTTCGCCGACGCCGCAAGGAACGAACTTGTCGGATCGATTGACAACAAGGAGTTGAACATCGACCATGCCTTCGCCAGCAGGCATGATATCTTTTTGGGTAGCAAGGAAAGTAGGATCTACAGACACGGGGGGTATAGAGAAATAGGAGACTGCACGTTGAGTTTCAGTAGTGCCGTACATGTTAATGATTTGGACATTGGCAGCAAGGGACTGGAGCCGAAGACAGTCGCGTTTCGTGAGAACGTCTCCAACAAAAAAGGCGCTGCGGAGAGAGGGAATTTGATGTGTAGCTTGCGCGGAAAGAAGTTGACCCATTGCAGGGGTGAGGTGAGTAACAGTGACCTTGTTAGCGTCCATCCACTCTGCGAGCTGCCCGGGCGTCCCAATATCTTCTGCAGTAGGAACGTAGAGCTCGGCGCCGAAGAACAGAGGTGTGAAGACTAAACGGGAGATGAGGAGACGAGCTATTGCGAAGCTTTCAATACTCACTATCTCGCTGGATAGGGTCATGAGCAATACCACTGAGCATCGTGAACTTGGAGAATTCCCCCAGCATAAATTTCTCGCCCATCCAAGGGAAGAAATGGGTCAAACTGTAGTGGCGTCCCTTGACACTCTTTGGAATGCCCGTGCTACCACTCGTGAAGGACAGAGTACCAATGGTGTCAGGTCCGAGGATGACGTTTGGATCTGTTTCTGCAAGATGGCAACGAGATTTGAGCACGTCGGTGCCATCAACGGCACCCCCAAGAATACCGCCAGTTGGTGAAAACTCGAGTGCAGGGACTTCGACGCGAATCTTGAGGTTGTTTGAGAGAAACTCTCGAACGCTTGGCCCGATCCTCCCAGCGCCAGCTAGAACGACGAGCCCGCGAGGCTGAGCGACCTGCAGGTATATCTGCTGCCGGGACGGAGGGTACGCAGGATCTAATAGGCAACGTATGAATCGCGTGCTCAAAGTCCGGCAACTGAACAACAACGCACCAATGACAGAAAACGTCGCGCCAGCTTTGAGGACCGCCATAACCGCAACGACGAGCTCCACGCTCCGATACGCGTAGATCATCACGACTTCTTCCCGTTTAATACCTCCTTGAAGAAGGTGGTGCGCTAAGATATTCGATGCCCTCCTAATATCGCCATATGTATAGGTGCGTGCATCTTGTATGACATCAGGAGTTGTGGTGGAGACGCTCTGGATGACGCATGGCCGGTCGGGCCAGCGGATTGCATTGCGCGAGAAAACATCTGTAATCGCACCTTTCCAATCACACCAATGGAGGTCTGCAGTTGGGTTGGGCAGGTGGGCTTTTTGACCATTAGTCAAGAGAGGCACTGATCCCACGAAGGTGGCGGGACTTGCAGAGATGTTTCGCAGAAATACGGAGAGCTGATCGACGATGAATGAAATCCGGACTGGACTGAAGAGCAGAGAATTGTAGAGGATGCGGAGTGCGATGCGGGGAGCAAGGGATGAACGAGTCGTCGCAGGCGGTCGCGTAACGAAGATGGTGAGGTCGGATGTTAGACTAGTGGAGTGGATGAAGTTTTCACGGGGTTCGTCGGTCTCGTCAAAGAAACGAACACGAAAGAGCGGGCGTGAGTTTTCTACTGTGTCTTCTTTGTCCTTGCGTAGGGCTTGGACGATGGTTTCGTAGGGGAGGACATCAGCTTCTGCCTCCTTTTCGACAAATTGGACACGGCGGACGATGGTCCAGAATGTATCTGACGGATCGACAGCCAATCGCAGTATCAGGGGCGCACTGGCTGCGGCAGATGAAGAACCGATCACGATGTCGGTGTCACCGGTGTAACGATGCAATAAGACAGTGAAGGCGGCAAGGAGGAGGTGGAACGCGGAAGGGTTGCTGTCTGTGGTCTGCGCATCATCGTCTTCTGTGTCACCGTCGTGGGTTTGCAGAGCGAGTTTCAACAAGGCGAGGGATGTCGGTTCTGGAAGATAGGCGGTGTGGGCAGCTTCAATGAGTTTGTTGGTCCCGATTGGTCTCGGGTAGTCGGTCGGCAAAGACATCGATGGGAGGTTTTGCAGCCTCGCTGATACTCTGGAGAGCGCATCGGCTGCCATCGCGGTGGATGGGGTCGAGTGAGGAAGGGCTAAATTTTACGCATGACTCGACGCGCCGAGCTCAGATCGCGGCTATCACAAGATTAGATTGGCACCGTGTACGGGGCACCAAAAAGAAATTGATTAATTAATTAAATCGAGTCACTGTGACGAGCTCTGCGCGATATCGCTCGCTCGAGAGTGTGGCAAAAAAGACAGAATCAGATTCGCAATCTACACCCCAGCAGCAAAGTTGACGAGTTTTCTCCTCATCTCCTGGAGTCGTGTACGCTTTGTTTCTAGCTGGACTCGCTTCGCCTCGATGGCTGGATCCTCGCTCACCAACTCTTTCATACGATCAGCAAAGTTGCCCGTCGAGGTCGAGTCGACGATCAAGCGCTGGAGTAGGCTGACTGACAACTTCACTGCCAGAGTCACGTGCAGCGATTGGTGAATCTTGAGAGGAACGTGATCAACGATGCGCTGTAGGACTGTCGTTCAGTCTCTTGTGGGGTCAGTTTTGTAAATGTCTCGTACCTTGTATGCGATGGTAAAGTATGCGCGCACGTCTGCCATGACTACCAACTCATCTTCAAACTGGTCTCGAGGATATAGACGAGCTAGGTCTTCTACCGTAAGGTCCTTATAGCCAGCCT
>JBBPTD010000927.1:0-14972 GCA_038093895.1 Boletus aff. mottiae
AGCGTGCACTTAATGGTAGCACGAAGTCCAAGGAAGACGTTCCACTAGGGAACACGAGGGTTCAAAGGTTTGAGGGTTCAGAGGTTCAAAGCGACTGGTCAAGTGCCAGAAGGAGCTTGAGACGAAAGAGTAGATTCAAGGTATTGATCGAGGAGATCTAAGCTGAAGTACAAGGATAGGTATAGCGGGTTTATATACCCGGTTACAAGACTAAGGGCAGGCATAGTTAAGGCAGGTCATAGAACGTGATGGAAGGAGATGGAATGTGAAGGAAGTAATCGCTGACGAAGCAATTGAGATAAGAGATAGGGAAAGTAAGCGGTGGTGAGTCAGCGATAAAAGGAATAGTGTCCGGGTCGAGAGTCGAACAAGCGAGTTCAGTATAAGTACAAGATGAGTGCGAGAGAAGCGTAAAAAGAAGAAAAGAGCAAGTTGTAACAACTCTCACTTAGACATGAACTCCGCATTCCTCACCCTATATAAAGCCTTCCACCAAACCCAACGTCTCTCCCTTGTTACCAATGAAATCACAGCCTTCTCCACTGACCGCATGGATCACAATTGGGTATCGGCTATCCAACAGAACATCCTATGAGAGCTTCATCAAGTAATGTACCAAATGGAGTTTGAAGAATTCCTCCAAGACATTGACAGATATGCTGTCGAACTTGCCGCCTCCAGGATTGCTAATTCTGGAACTTACCCTCTTCGATATGATGGTGATAGTTCCTCCTCCCCATCCTATCACTTGGCGCAGTCCCCATCCACCCCATCTGCCTCCTCTTCTGCCTTGTCCCCAGAAGAACTCCATGCCATGAACGAAACTGAGAGAACACACACCCACCAGAGTCAACTACGCTATGGCCACCTCCACACCAACCCCCTCCTTCCTTCTGACCCGAGATACTGTGATGCCTGCTTCCAATGCCACCACCTTGGACATATTCGCCACAATTGTTCAGTGTATCAATGCCCTGTCATGGGCTGTCGCCAATGGGCCCCAGGACACAGCCAGGCGAACTGTCCCATCGCCACTCACCACCCCATCCTCCTTAGTCGGCTCTCAGCTACTCGGCCCCTGGGACATCAACCCCTAGCTGCCCGCATCTCCGGTCGTTCCCATGGAACACCTGCACCCAACTCATTTTGTTCTCCCCGTCGAGGTTCTAACACCTCGTCCAGCTCTTTGTGTTCTTCTCATTCTTACCGATCCTCCAACTTGGGACGAGGTCTTTCTATCCCTCCTCCCCGCCAGTCTGCCTCCCCCAGATGCCACTCCCCCTCCCCAGAGTTAGATGATGTTATTGATGAAACCGGCTATGCTAATATCACCGGTTCCCCAGGGTATTCTTGCATGGGCCTCTGATTATCTTTTGACATGGTCTCAGGGCTAGTAGGGGGGTAATGTTACAACTTACTCTTTTCTTTCTCTTAACTTCTACTTGTACTCACATCGAACTTGTCTGTTCGACGCTTCACCTGGGACATTATTCCTTTTATCGCTGACTCATCCACACTTACACTTCTTACTCCTTATCTCACTTACTTCATCAGCGATCACTTCCCCCACGTTCTATTCCTTTCCTTCGCTTTCTATGACCTGCCCTAGTTATGCCTGCCCTTAGTCTTGTAACCAGGTATATAAACCCACAATACCTACCACTTGTACTTTAGCTTAGATCTCCTCGATCATCACCTTGAATCTATTCTCTTGTCACAAGCTCCTTCTGGCAATCGACCAGTCGCCTTGAACTTTGAACCTTCGAAACCTTGAAACCCTTGTGTTCCTTTGTGGAACGTCTTCCTCAGACTTTGTGCTACCATTAAGTGCATGCTATCTCCTTGAACCTTTTGAACTAGTCTTTCGAGGCTACGCTCGTCCCCACCCAGGCCAAGCGTAACAGGTGTGAGGGTGGTGAGTGCTGAGCAGATTCATGGTTGATCCCAGAATGACGACAATGTTCTGTGGGGTCCAGAGAATGCTGACCCTGTTGGTGTGCTCCTCAGCCATGGGCTTGGAATCTATTTGGCTGATTTGGATTATGAGTCAGAGTGGGACTTGAACTTGGATGATTCTCAAGTTATAGTGATGCCAGTAGTGCCAGTGTCCATTGTAGCTGCAGTGGATAAGAAGGGAGGCAAGGCTGAGATGTGAAATGTGGTGGTGGGGTTAGAGGTGGGGACTTCAGAGGAATGTGAGTTTCTTCACCACTGTTATCATCTGATTGCATGTGACCTGTATCACATTGGTGTCTGGTACATCACAATAATATTAAAACATACCTTGAGCACAAGTGGGCGACTGATAATCACTTTCACCCACTGCTTCTTCAGATTTGACACTATCTGAAAAACCATCTTTACTGGGAAGTGGCAACTGTTATAATTTGCCCCTGTATCTTTTTCTTTTAGCTCTTCATCATCTCCACTCCTCATAGCCCTTCCCTGGGTCTTATCGTCACCCTTTGAACTCCTCGTCGTTCCCCCACTCCTCATAGCCCTTCACTGGGTCTTATCGCCACCTAACCTGCAGACCCTGCCGCTCACAGGATATGCCTTTCCTCTTGTCCTTGTCTTTATCTAACTTGACCATTCCAAGGAGATCTACCATAGTCTCTTAATGAGTCTTTGTTACTTTATTCTCCAAGTATGTTCTTACTTGGATTCCCTTGTAACCAGAATACATATCTTATTCCTGCACTCACTTACACCATCGTGTGACTATTACTTACACTTCTCTCATATGATATTTACTTAGCCTCCCTTCATTGTACTTGAGCTAGTTACCAGTTACCTACTCTTGTACCTTAGCTTTACCTTGAATCTACTCTACTTGTCTCAAGCTCCTTCTGGCTATATGCCCAGTCGCTTCAAACCCTTGAACTCTTGAACCCTTGAACTCTTGTGTTCCCCTGTGGAACATCATCCTTGGACTACATACTAGCATTAAGTGCACACTTTACTCTTGAACCTTTGTCCCGATTTTTCAAGGCTATGCTCGTCCCTATCTGGGCCAAGCATAACAGTGACTGCTGCTGACTGATGGCTTGGTGATGGCCTGTCATGGCTGGAGGTGACTCATAAAAAGGCATTGTCACCCTCATCAAATTGATCTTGAAGTCCTTTCATGCCACCTGGAACTGGGGACAAGTGGCTGCTCTCATGCCCTTACACATGTACACCAGGAGTCTCCTGCTGAATGTAGACAGGGTTTGATCTCATCGGCTGGTGAGAAGTGTAAGATGAAGAATGGCATAAATGTAGGATGGAGGAACAGCTGCCTGGATTGTTGGCTGCAGAGGGGTGCTGCAGACCAAGAACAGAAGCAAGAGACTTCTCTCTGTGTCAGGATGTATGTGGTACAGTTGGGATACCAGAGGGTGCCTCAATGCAAGATTGTGAACGGGGCGTGTTGGAAGGCTGGTCATGTCCAGAATTGGCATCCCTAGCAATGGGAAGGACAGCACTGCCTCCTCATAAGGTATGTGAGCTAGGGTTGCTTGCTAGATGATCCTGTTCAAAGGCCTCCACAGATTGTGAACTGACGAAGGTAGGTGGAGGTGGTACTCCAAGTTGCAAGCCAAACTGGCTCATGGGACCTGATTGTTGGGAGAGTAGCTGTGTATCTTGGGTTGCTGAATCTAGCTGAACTGGCAAGCTGGCACCTGAGTGAGGCTGGAGCGAACATTAGACACAGGTTGCAGTAAATGAGAATAACTCTACATATGATTTCATGTTTGCTCTGTGTCACCCTTTTCTTGGTTTGCCGTGGGACCGGAGCCATGGCATTGACTGGTTCATCATTGGGAAGTACCACATTCGGCTTCTGCACTTTATTCCCCCCCACTGCATCCCCTACTCTCTCTAACTGGGCCACATACCCTCCTAGACTGGCACCAGTGTGCTTTGGGTGTTGAGTGGGGGAGGGACAGCTGCTGGAATCAAAGGGACTGCAAGACTCTGATGGGGTGGAATGACAGAGTGAGGTGGATTGTCCTTTGAGTTAGCTTTTGTAGTTCTGATTGCATGGCACTTTTTCACCATGATGAGCAGGAGGGCATCGGGAAAATAATTTAAACAGGTATACCTCTTAAGTACTATTCCATGTCACCACACTAAAAATATATATAGAGAGAGGATGGCAATCGAATATTGTTTGTAGTAAGTACCAGTAATGTGCACTGCATGTGGCGAAGCATTGCCTACCTTAACAAGTACATTATTTTTTAGCCTTCTGGGTTAGTACCCTGAAGCAGCTGACTTGGACTCAGAGAGAGGGACTCAAGTCACAGTGTTGGAGCACCATGCGACCTTCTCCCATATTGTATTGTAGAGTCAAATTTGAGCTATAATAGATTCACAAATTATATATGGAATTCAGATACTAGGTGATGCAGATGGTGAATATTAGACTCAACCAAAAGACCTGGTATGTCTCACAGATTGTCAATAAACAGGAGAGGTTGACCAGGTGAAAAGGAGAAAGATATGATAATCCTGGATATTGCAGGATCACTGATCAAGCCACTCATTTCGATATCAGAATCAGCAGGTAGATACAAATAGGATCTTCCGAAGGGAGAGGAGGGAACAATCTTGGGGAGGACATCATCCTCTAGATCAAGGAGATCTAGTCTTGATATTAGGGGTGAGTTGGGTGGGGAAAGCTCATCATAATCAGTCAATGATGTCAATGAAGAAGTGCAAGTGGATGAAGATGATGGGGAGCCAATGGAGAGTGGGGCACATCAATGTTGACCTGGAGGAATGGGGTTTTGTAAGGTGAAAGACTCGGAGGTGAAGGGAGGGTGGACATTGTCAACTGTGTCTGGGCACTCAACTTCCATCATGCCCGTCCCGACAAAGATTTGTATATTACCATACAGGCGAAGTACCAGATGAAGTGTTGACTCCAGAATGTTGTAATTGGAAAGAGTGTGACCATCTCGAGCCACTCCCCAGCAAAGGTGAGGCACTGCTGGTTAGGAGGGATACCCTCCCTTTTCCAAATCCTAGCCATGACATTGTTGAGGGTGTCCGAGGATTCAAACTTGTAATGACCAAAGTCCTAATGGAGAACAATGGCTGTTCAAGAAGTCCTATAGGGTGCTTGCTGGGACTATATGAGGATGTCAATTGGGTCTATTGCAAGGCTAGAGCCTTCTAGAGAACAATGGGAAACAACAAGAGAAATAGACTAGGGTTTATACTACTAGAGTACAATTATATATACTACAAGAGACCATGCACAGACCAAGCTGTGTAGAGACTATAAGTAGTAAGTATCTGATACTGGTTACTGTGAGGCAAGATAAGCATAGCCTAGATAAGAGGGGTTAATGCTATTGGACGATAAGGGAAAGTGAGTCAAAGGAAAAAGCATGAGGTGAGCATGAGGTGAGCATGAGGACAACATATGTTGCACAGCCAAGATAAGAGGTAAGGTCATGTGACTGCTGACATAATAGGGATCACATGACTTGATAAGATAAGAGTTGCAAGGGTTATCTGTTAAGATTTAGCTATGTAGTAAGCAATAAGAGTCGAAGACAAGAAAATAAAGATTGTGAGTTATAGCATCTGTTACAAACCTCCTATATCATTGTCTTGCCTGTGAGAGTCTTGATGAAGATTTCCATACCACCATGCAGGCATACCAAATGAACCTTCTCAAGCACCAACACTTGGTCAGTTGCAAGGTCAGGCAGCAATTGAATGCATGAAAAGTGTGCTTGTAGGAGGAGGAATGTCTTGAAGTGTGGTGCTTCAAAATCTGCCCACTCGAGCTTGACAGGTAGATGCTCATATATATGTTGGAGAATGATGTCCTTGTGACAGTGAATTGGGATTGATTCAAACTCTGCAGATGATAGACCTTGATGGTGATGTCTAGGGTAAAGTCAATGAGATGTTCAAGATAATGCAAACTACCACTTACAAGAAATATTATAGTAGGCTGCTATCATGCCGAGGTTAAGTGCAGAAACCTCCATTTTGTCCTCTGTAAAGTGGTTGAGCACACACATAGATAACCACCATATGCTTCAACCCACTGATCACAATGCATTTCAAGTTCATGAGATCTTGTAGTGTGTTCTCCACTAGCTCTGAAAGATGGTCAGACAGTGCCTGATGATTGACATTGTACAGATTATAGTAGTTCAGGTTCTGAGTCATCTGGCGGTAAAAGTAGGACCATGTCAGAATATCCTATGATAAATCCCTTTTATGAACAATTCTCACAGAACACTTAATGGTCTGGCACTCACCATAGCATCTTGCTTGCTTTTGATTGTTTTGACTGCCATCTCAGCCAAAAAGTAGTTATGGAGAAGATGCATTGGCAGGTGGAACTCAATTGGCAATCCCTCCGACAAGAACTTCTTATACAAGTCCTTACGTGTCTACTGACACATCAGCATGCATCGACTGTGGTCATCCTCCCTTGGACGACAAGCTCTGCCTATCATCTGCAGACATTCATGATGGGGTAATCCATATATTGGTGTTCTTTTCCCTCAAAGAATTGCACATCCATGATGATGACCATGTAACTCGCCACCAGAAGGTTCCATGCTGTATTCTGTCCAATATTGATTGAGTTAAATCCCTTCAACACAATCAAAGAAACGGGCTTACTTTGGAAGCCACCAAAACCTGAATTGCACCAGACTCAAACAAATGTTCCATGATGACCCTGTCTTGTTTACTCAGGGTTTTGTGGTAATACCTGATACTGTGCTTCAAACACTCACAAGACTCTTGTCACTGATGCGGACAAGATACAGCTGCAAATCTGCCTCATCTACATTGAAGAACTGGTCAGCATTGTTGTCAGCAGTGCAGTGCAACAGCAGATCATCTATAGTCATGCAATATTGGCATCATGATGAAACGGACACAATAACTGGCTTCATCAGTGCATACTCCATAATTGCAAGATATGTTGGCTTGGACATGGCAATCATCAAGGATAGTGAGGAATGGTAAAGCCTTGAAGGTATATGTCCATGTCGAGAGGTCGAGAGCTGGTTGACCATGAGCAATGAATGTTACCCCCACCGACTGACTTACCTTGGCAAGAAGTTGAAAATGGCATACAATGGAGCACCTATCCACTCTCTGAGGTCTCAAGCATTTGCAAGTGATATGCCACAGGCCACAACATGCGTCTTCATCTTGGTTTGTGCAGAAACATACTAAGTCCTCAAAATTATATTACTTCATATGTCAGACCCACTTCTCTGCCAATAAGTTGAACTTCATCGGCAATAAGGAGGGCAATTGTCTGCACATTTTTCCTCCAAGTCTGGCCATCTGCACAACAACATGTCCTACTGTCCAGAGTTAATCATTATACAAGAAAGAACACTCTAGGCATCCATCTGATTTGGTGTACACACAATAACATTGTCCTTCTCCCACAAATGCAAGTCCATGCTTGTCTTACCTGTCAAGCTCACAATCTCTTTCCCACCCTGTACACTGCCAAACTTGCAATGCCACTCCACAACATGCTGATCAACTATCTCTTGATATGGTTCCATGCAAACTGCTCTCGAATGATCCCTCTTATTCCACAACTTGAGCAGGGTGAATTTGGCACAGATCGTCTTGCCACTTCCTGTAGGAGCACCAACAAACACATTCTTGTCAGAAGTATACAGCGCTTGGGAGTAGATCACCTCATATTCTTTATTGTGTAGTGCAGAGAGAGGTAGAGGTTGCAACTTGAGGAGGGGTGTTAGAGGTGGAAACTTTTCTGGAAGAATGAGGTGCTTGAATGAGATGGGCAGTCTCATCTCCATGTGCAACCATTGATCTGACACCACTGAGATATAGTAATTGGGAGGGATGGGCTTGAATATGGGGATGGTGATAGTGACATTGTGTCCATCTTCAGCATACCACTGACGAAGAATGAATGTATCATGGAAGAGGATGATCTCACCATTGACATCCTCAATGAGAATGAAGAATGTCTCAGCACCACCATGAATCTTCTCATCCCAGCGGAAGTTGGGTACAATAGAAAGGTCAATATGCAAGAGGGAATGGGTGATAGGTTGCACTTGTGCTTGTAGCCTAGAATCTTCAGTTAAGATCACACTGAACACAATGAGAATGAACACTTACTGTAGTTTGGGGAAATTATGGATGAGTCAGTGAACAAAGTGTCCAGCGTTAGGAATACCAATAAGTTCTCCAAGCTCTGGTGGGTTCAGATCAAAATATCAGTACCATGGCTAAAGTAAACAAGCACTTGTATTAGCATCTCACTCTGCAACAAGCAATCCAGATAGATGTACGAATTGTTTGCCCTCAGCCTTCCAGATTACTTCCTGAGATACACCCTTGAACTGGCAAAGTGGTGTCATCGAACCCCACCTAATCTCATCAATCAAGCACAAAAACTATTAAGTTGAGACATGCTCACATTCATTGCTCTACCATCTTGCACAATACAAGACACACCCAGGCTGGCATAGTCCATCCTTGCTTAAGACAAATTTCAAACATGGCATATAGTATGTGTCCAGCTGATTGCTGCACAAACACCATGTACACAACCAACACAAATCCTAAACATCATCATAGTTGTGAATGACAGAACAATAGAGAAACTTGAATAAGATGCACCTTCAAGCTTGAGCTGTATGCCTGCAGGAGCACATTGATTTTGGCAGCAGGCTTGTTGACACTCTCCTTGATGGAGATAGGCATATGTTCCAACAGTTTCATGAATTTGAGTTTCTCTTCTTGTCATACCTTGAGATACTCTCATAGGTTGATCTGACAACAAGATTTTTGTGGAATACTCACAGGCAACAACTTGAACTTGTTTGACAGTGCAAACATCCAGAACAACTCCAAAGTTGACATTGTCAGCCACAGGTGCTGGTTATAATTTGCCATTGAGTTGTGAGTCACATAATAATGCGATGTGATACAGCCAAGCTCTGTGCTCTAGAATCGACTGGAAGAGCATTCATACTTAATAAGTTGACACTTTTCAAGGAGAGCTGCGGCAGAATGTATGATATTGGCACATTTCTGAATCAGGCCACCATCATCCTCCTGGTAGTTGACCCCCATGCTGTACAATCCAGGGGACTTGAGCATGCACATGTATCTAGCAAGCATATCAGAGGAGAAAAAGTGCACAAGTAAAACGAAATGACTCACAGATATGTGTACCCTAGCCATTGCACCGCTTCATCACAATTCCTGACTGTCCCAAGTACAATCTCCAGATTCAAATTATTTGCTAACTTGAACATGAACTGCGATTTGATGGGTAGTTGCTGATTCATAAGTGTTACAACTTACTCTTTTTCTTCTTCTTACACGTCTCTCGCGCTCGTCTTGTACTGATACCGAACTCGCTTGTTCGACTCTCGACCCGAACACTATTTCCTTCATCGCTGACTCACCTACGCTTACTTTCCCTATCTCTTATCTCAATTGCTTTGTCAGCGATTACTTCCTCCACATTCCATCTCTTTCTATCATGTTCTATGACCTGCCTTGAATATGCCTGCCCTTAGTCTTGTAACCGGGTATATAAACCCGCTATACCTATCCCTGTACTTTAGCTTAGATCTCCTCGATCAATACCTTGAATCCACTCCTTCGTCTCAAGCTCCTTCTGGCACTTGACCAGTCGCGTTGAACCTCTGAACCTTTGAACCTCGAAACCCTTGTGTTCCTTTACGGAACGTCTTCCTTGGACTTCGTGCTACCATTAAGTGCACGCTATCTCTTTGAACCTTTGAATCTTAGTCTTTCGAGGCTATGCTCGTCCCTACCCGGGCCAAGCGTAACAATAAGCAATAGATAATACTGGAGCTCTGAGTGGTTTGTAATGATAATACCTTCACCATAGATGTATACTGTGGCCGTCTGACACATCCTAGTATCTGAAGGACATCCTGGGAAGACAATTCAACCCATTGACCCTTCTTGGGATTGTATATCTGTGTCCCTTTGATAATGACGGTGTGGGCAGGAAGGTTGCAAAGCAGTACCTGTATATGAAAAGCTCCTCTGCAAGGGTCCTATCAACATACCTGCATAATGGATTGCAAATCCAAATGGAAGGAGGTCCCTTAAATTGCCATCCTTGACATTCCCTACCTCCTCTTGCAGAATTTCCCATGTAGCAGAGTCGGGTTGAACAAACTGGGTGATCGTTTCCTTTTCAATAGCCATGTCACATATGAACTTGGCTTTCCTTGTGAGTTGGAGCAGACAAAGAAAAGGGTTTGATTCTTCCTGGTTTGATCAATTAGGTTTTCATAGCAGACTTTGTTCATGACCTGGAATCGCTTGATAGCTTTTTTCTCAGTGACACCAATGAATAGCTGTTGAAGTCCACACAGTGTTGAAAGGATATGTACTTACAGTCACATGACCTCATATTAAGTAAGCATTACAAAGCATATATAAGACTCAACTGAGTCTGAATATAAAATATCTCTCTTAACCAGCAACCACTATCATCTCTGAGAACCCCAACCCTCCAAGGTAAGTACCTCTAGAGTAGATTTCTAAGTAGCCTGTGCAGCAATGCCAGCTGCTAGCTATTGCAACAGGTTATGAGCCCCACAGCTCTGACAATGTGGTTTACTGCTTGTCATCTGCTCATAGGTGAAACCCTTGGACACAGGCTGTCCTGAGCAGAAATGCCAGATGCTCTTTGATGTGGCAATGCTCAAGAGCAGCAGCCATCAGACTCTGGATGTAGGGGGTTGCTATGACCCTACATTCTGGAAGCTCTGACTGTTCAGTGATGCAAATGTTCTTTCTCACTCCCTTTATTGGTTTATACTGACACATCACTCTTTCAGAACCTACTACCAACATGTCGTCCACCCTCTCCACCATTGCCAAGCTTAATGGCGTCAACTACAAGTGTTGGGCACAGGAAATGGAGGCATACCTTCATGCCATTAGCATCTGGAACAAAGCCATAACAAAGACGCACCCCACACAGATTGAAACAGCTCCTACTCCTATAGAAGAAGAAGCCCAGGACAAATGGGATGAGAATGATGACCAAGCCCTCAGCTCTATCACTCTCCGTCTCAATGCTTCCATTGCTGGCAACTTCACCACACTCCACAAGTCCAAGTTACTCTGGGATGCTATCAAAACCAAGTATGAAACCACCTCCCTCACCTCCACCTACACCAAGTGGAAGATGTTACGCTTGGCCTGGGTAGGGACGAGTGTAGCCTCGAAAGACTAAGGTTCGAAGTTTCAGAGAGATAGCATGCACTTAATGGTAGCACGAAGTCCAAGGAAGACGTTCCTCTAGGGAACATGAGGGTTTCAAGGTTCTAAGGTTCAGAGGTTCAAAGCGACTGGTCGAGTGCCAGAAGGAGCTTGAGACAAGGGAGTAGATTCAAGGTATTGATCGAGGAGATCTAAGCTAAAGTACATGGATAGGTATAGCAAGTTTATATACCCGGTTACGAGATTAAGGGCAGGTGTATTCAAGGCAGGTCATAGAACGCAATAGAAGGAAATAGAATATGGAGGAAGTAATCGCTGATGGAGCAATTGAGATAAGAGATAGGGAAAGTAAGCATTGGTGAGTCAGCGATAAAGGAAATAGTGTCCGGGTCGAGAGTTGAACAAACGAGTTCAGTATAGGTACAAGACGAGTGCGAGAAAAAGTGTAAAGAGAAGGAAGAAAGAGTAAGTTGTAACATTGCCCCCCTATTAGCCCTGAGACCACGTCGAAAGGCAATTAGAGCCCCATGCAAGAGTAACCGGGGGAACCGGTGATGTTAGTGTAACCGGTTTCGTCGATGACATCGTCTAATTCCGGGGAGGGGGAGTGGCGTACTGGGGAGGCAGATCTACGAGGGGGAGGGACGGGGAGGCCACATCCGGAGTTGGAAGAACGGTAAGAACGAGAGGAGCGGGAGGAACTGGAGGAGGTGTTGGAACCTCATCGTGGGTTCCTAAATGATTCAGGAGCCAGTGTTCCGCGAGAACGACCTGAAATGTGAGCGGCTAGAGGTTGGTGTCCCGGGGGACGGGTGGCCGAGAGTCAACTGAGGAGAACGGGGCGGCAAGTGGCGATAGGGCAATTGGCCTGGCTATGGCCTGGTGCCCACTGGTGACAACCCATGACTGGACACTGGTATACAGGACAGTTGTGGCATATATGCCCAAGGCGATGGCATTGGAAACAGGCGTCGCGGTATCTCAGGTCGGAAGGAAGGAGGGGATTGGTGCGGAGATGACCATAGCGTAACTGGCTCTGATGAGAATAGGTTCTTTCGGTCTCATTCATAGCGTGGAGTTCCTCCGGGGATAGGGCAGACGAGGAAGCAGATGGAGTGGAGGGGGAGTGCGCTGAGTGATAAGAAGGGGATGAGGAACTATCCTCATCACGTTGTAAAGGGTATATGCCGGAGTTGGCAATTCGGGAAGTGGCGAGCTCGACGGCGTATCTGTCGATGTCCTGGAGGAATTCTCCAAACTCCATTTGGTACATGACCTGGTGGAGCTCTCGTAGGATATTCTGCTGGGTAGATGCTACCCAGTTGCGATCCATGCGGTCGGTGGAAAAGGCAGTAATCTCGTTGGTGACGAGGGAGAGGCGTTGGGTTTGGAGGAAGGCTTTGTATAGGGCGAGGAATGCGGAGTTCATGTCTAGGTGGGAGTTGATGGGGATGGCCATGCCGGTGTCACAGATGTAGCAAGAAACGTTGTTAGTATAACGGGGAGAGGGAGTTCCTTCTCGAACAGCGTTGGCATAGATAGGGATATTGACGGCGAGGATGGGCCTAGGGCTGGGCATAGGGGGAGGGGCGAAGCGAACAGAGGGAGAAGTAACGGGAGACTGAGGAATGGGATGAATGATAGGGATAGTTAAAGATACAGTTTCATTGGGGGAAACGTGGAAGGTGACGCTGCGGGTGGGAGGTTCAATGGCGTCAATGGGGTTGGAGCCCCATCCAGGGTCAGCTAGCATAGAGGAGGGAGAAGGTGGGGACGAGGCGGTAACAGAGGATTCGGAAGTAAGGGAGGTCTGTTGGGAGGACATGTTGTTTGTGATGGAGAGGTCTACGGAGGGGAGAAGACGGAGGGGTGAAGCTTCTTATAATCAGAAAGGGCGGACTTTGCATTTTTCAGATTCCGTTCTGGGGTCCAAGAGTCTTCTTCCGCGGAGTAGCCTCTCCATCGGATAAGGAACATGCGGCGGGAAGGGGGGCTGCGGTGATGTAGGATCTTTTCTATTTCGTATTCTTCTTCTCCCTGGATAAGGTCAGGTGGTGGAGAAGGAAAGTTCAGGCTGTGTACGTTGTTTTCGCGATAGGGCGATAGGAGAGAAGCATGGAAGACGGGGTGAATCCTCCAGGTTTTCGGGAGGCGGAGTTGATAAGTGAGGGGAGATAAGACCTTTATGATGACAAAGGGTCCTTCTCTTTTCGGATCAAACTTTGGGGTGGGAGAGCGGCGTTTCAGGTTCCTTGCTTCTAGCCATACTTTATCTCCTTTGGTGAATGGAACGAAGCCTCTGTTCCCTCGGGCAGCCATTACCTGGCAAGCGAGTTCATGGGCGGCGAGGGCTTCGTTTCTTGCGGCAGTGAGTTCCCTGAGGCGGGATTCTACTGCAGGGATATGGGAATCGGGTATGATGGTGGGAAGGGCGCGGGGTTCGTATCCCATCATGAGATAGAATGGAGATTGGTTGGTTACGGAGTGGGTGCGGTGATTGTGGGCGAATTCGGCATGAGTCATGTATTCTGACCATGAGGCCGGGTTATTTCCACAGTAGATGCGTAAATAGGTTTCCACTTCTTGATTTACGTGTTCTGTTTCGCCATCCGTTTGCGGGTGGTATGCGGTGGAGAGGGCGAGGTCATAGTTCAGGAGTTTTCCCAGTTCTTTTGTGAAGGCAGAGGCAAATTGGGGTCCACAATCGGAGATGATCTTGTCATATAGCCCAAAGCGTTTATAAACTTTGTGGAAAAAGAGCGTGGCAATGCCTTGGGCGGAGACAGTTTTCTTAGTGGGGCATAGAATTACCCCCTTCGTAAGGCCATGGTCGACCACGACCAAAAGGGAATCAAAGCCAGCAGAGGGAGGAAGGTCGGTGATAAGGTCACAGGAGATTTGTTGGAACGGGCGAGAGGCTGAGGAACGGATTGGGGAAGTCGAGGGGACCGTAGGATGGGTGTTTGCCTTGGCCTGTTGGCAGGAGGAGCATCCCTCCACATATTTGCGGACAAATTGTGCAAGGCCAGGCCACCAAAATTCCGCAGCAACGAGTTGTCGGGTTTTGAGATAACCGGGGTGTCCGGCGGATGCATGATCATGGCAACGGGACACGATGGAGCGACGGAGGGATTCGTCAGGAGGGATGTATGCGCGACCCTGGTAGGTAAGGACGCCTTCGTCAAAGGCCCAGTCAGACAATCAGGAGCGGAATGCAGGGGGTACCGATCCATCAAGTGCTTGTAGAGCATTCAGAACAAGGGGATCATCTTTTGAGGAAGATGAGACCTTCCGATGCAAAGCAGCGTCAATGACACGAACGAAGAGGGAGTCGGGAAGGAGTACAGTTTTGGTGTTGTCTGGAGTGTCGGGGTGGAGATCAGGGCGGCGAGATAGAGCATCGGGGCCGGCAAGGAGGCGACCAGGGACATGGATCATTTTCAGATCAAAATCTGCAAGGTCCAGAAGCCACCGCACTTGGCGTCGATTGAGGTTTTGGGCCTGGCGGAAGTACGTGAGGTTTTTGTGGTCTGTGAAGACCTGGACCGGGAAGGGGGAGCCGTGGAGGTAGTGTCGCCATGCTTTGAGGGCTCGGATGATGGCTAGGAGTTCTCTATCGAAGACATCATAGTTTCGTTCGGCGGGGGAGAACGAGGTAGAGAGATAGGAGCAGGGATGCCAATCTCCGTTGGTGTCTGTTTGTAGGAGAATGGCTCCCAAGGCATCTCTTGATG
>JBBPTD010000928.1:0-14959 GCA_038093895.1 Boletus aff. mottiae
GGTAATGAGCGTCTAAACGACGTCTCTGCATATGGCTCTGTTGCTGAATATGCAGAGACCCGCCATCGATCGTCGGATTCTCGACGAGGTGCACCATACGAAGGCTGAGAAGAGTAGTGGAAGGTAGAGTGACGGACCGATGGGCTTGGGTGGTGCATACTCTGCATGTAGGAGGCCTCGTCGAGAGTGTGTCCTACCGCGACCGCGGAGAACGGTGGTGGTGGGAGAGCATGAGGCTCCGTTGCAAGACCATTCTGCGCTGCAAACGACTTGATTTCTGCAACGGGCGCCAATTTGTACCCTTGTCCCCGTAGGCGTATATCCGCAGGACGGGCAGGAAGAGGCCGCGGAGCTCGTAGGTTCCCGCTGGCCTGTCGAGGTAGGTATTTTGTGATGCTGGAGAGGGTGTGGACTGGAACGCCCTTTAGGTCCTTGTTAGAGAGTGCCTGGTCTTTTTCGTCGTCGCGGAACGGCCCTCCTTTCGAGACCTCTAAATCGAGCGCCTGCGCCTCTGTGACTTTCTGGTCATGCTGGAGGGAGAATTCGTACGGCGGTGGGGGCGGGATGTAACGCTCAGAGTCGCTCATGGTCGGAATTGCATGAGGGCGATAAGAGAAGGAAGCGGGCGCTGGGCAATTGCATGTTTTGTGTCGGATGACAGCAGCGTATGTAATACCAGTGCGAGATCGGATGTGACATGGTCAGCCGTACCGCCTAGCTCATTTCCGGTCCTCGTCCTAGCCAACTACATACCACTCATAATACCGCTATTTGGGGACCACGGCACAGCGAATCCCCGTCTTAGATCCCATCTAGACTTCGATCCCTTCTAGGTTCGTACCCTGTGTGACAATCAGCTCGAGCTCCACTTGATTGCCCAAACAACTCACCAGCTTCGGTAGCCTTAAATATACATCCGTTCCTGAAGATATATACATCAATCACTCGTGTATCGGCGCAATCATCACAACTACTCACCCCATCCGTCCAAAGAAACCAGTTCCAGAGAACCTCCAAAATACCTAGACAACGTCAGACTGTGTTTCAAGGGTCGAACCAAACCTACGTCGCAAATATATTACTCATAGGCAACCCCAATCCTATCCGTTGATGTGATGCGATCCCGGCTTGGCTTTCAGGGTTCTTGCCCTCTGTGGAGCGTTCTGTTTCTTCCCCGACCTGCTCGGCGACTGTCGCTCTCACACCCCTGGAACTTGCGGTCCGCAGGGCTCCCAGGCGATCGTCATCCATCCTTGTGGCATTCCTGACGTGAGAGAACGAGAACAGATCGGATGGCGATTGGATGGATGCAGAAGAAAGCCCGCCTCCTGCAAATTTCGAGTCATTCATATACTATCCGGAGACTCGGTCCATTCGCACCTTGATCTGATATGCGTACACCGACATCATTTTCTCCGGCTACGATCGTCGCACGGATAGGTGGCAAGGCAGTCGCATCTCCATGCTGAAGTCCAATGGCTTGCATTGCCTACCGGGGAAATGCATGAAGGTACCATTCAAGAACCCGGCGAGAACTCACGTTTTTCAATAGTTCAAACAGGATGTATCTTTTTGCGACTCAGCCACTGCACAGATAGATTTGATCACAAAGCCTTGCTCACTCTAGGTGTTCGCATATATATGAAAATTTGGTGTCCAAATGCCCATCGACGATGACTTCTGGCCATGTTCTGTCGGACCGACTTTCTCCCATGTCATTGACAATGCAGTATGGCCGGTTTCGCAAGAGTTTCACGCATTTGTCAACGCTATTCTTGAAATTCAGCGCAGTATAGATGATACCAACATGGGGATCCTGTGCTTCCAGCGAATTCTTTCCTAGCGATTTCGTCAACGCAACGTGATGTTCAGCGAGTACGCGTCTTGATATGCGCGAAACCAACATCCGGTGCATAAACGAGTCAAGAGAGTCAGGCGGAAGGTGAGGTGACGCGAGAGACAGCCCAAGGGAGAGGCTTGGTATTGCGGGTGCACTATGGGGGTTGGCTCAGCCTCGGGACTGGGTCAGGGTTATCGAAACGCACTGCTCGTCTAAAATGTTTTCCAGGAATTCACAAAACGTCTCATTCTCGGACAAGTTAGTAATCTGGGGGAAACGTCTGAATCTGTGCACGAATTAGTACCTTGAGGCGCAGCAAAGGATGTCGACAACCTTTCGAAAGCAGACCAATAGAGCTGGAAAGGGGATGGTAAACTAGACACAGAGGGAGATGCGCTGGAGGTGCTCACTTCGTATACCCTGGCTACGCCTTCCTGGGTGACAACCACATACGGCAGAGCTTGGAGGTCTCTTATGCGGTGGGCTATTCGCACTGGTAGTTCGGTACGGACATAGTTTGCGCTCTAAGGAACAGTTTATTGCATGAAGGTACTAGGAACGAATGAGGCATGCCTTGATCAGCCGGTCCCCGTCCATTTGCCGCCCGAAAAAGACCTGGCATGGTTTGGATGAGTAGGGGCAGACTCGCGGAAAGGGAGGTGGTGTACGAGCTGTCGGAGGGTGAGCCTGTGTGCTTCTTTTGCAGCATAGATGTCCAGTTGGCGATTTTGATAAAAGTGAAGTGCGTTAGAGAGAGGACGTGTGTGAGGGAGTCGTCGAACAAGGCCACCACTCTGCCATGACATGGTCACTGGCAGAGGTAGATGTGCAGGTCGTCAATAAGGTGCATCAAACAGCCGACGAGTCATCTCGTTCAAGACAGACCAGTATCATACAAATCTCTCACACAGCAACTCGATCGAATTTTGTCATAAGATACCCTCTGACCGCAGTGCACCAATGATCAAGAACGCAGATCTGCGGTCTCGGTCTACACCAACCCAATCACCCCTTCGTTTCGTCGACAGGCGCTCTTCGCCTGCCACAAAGATCTCCTCTTCATCCTCTCCAGTGTCCTGCTGTTCTTTACTCAGCCTCTCCTCTTCTTCACGATCCCAGAGTACTTCCTCCCATTGAGAATCACTGACTGCTACAGCAACCGTCTTTGCATCCCGTATATTTGGAAGCACCGACAAAAGGAGGTTGGATAGTAGCTCAGATGTACCATCGGCGGCTTGCGAATGAAGGACTGGAAGTGGGAGATATTCGGCCTACGTATTGGTGTGAGTTGATAGCAACAGGTTCGGACGACGTTTCACCGACCTCCAACAGCATACCCTTGACGGCACCACCTGCAAGAATGACGTTGCCCACGCGAACGAGCCAATCGTTACCAATGGCAAAGACGTGTCCTTCAACAGTGAGTTGCTGAGATGACGTCTGCCCGCGCTGCGACGAGGAAGTGCTGCTCTGTCGGACTGGAATCCACCGTGCCTTGAGTTGGCTGAGCAGTTGCTCCAATGCGCCTGGAGGCCGGAGAGTAAGGAAAGTAGTGCGATAATGCGGTAGATGCGTTAATTGGGAAGACATGCGAGCATCAGTGTTCTGGACCGTTGCCAGAACATCTGCACGGGATGGAGCAGCAGGGTCCTCCAAGAGCACAAAGACATGGTCATTCATGGTCAGCGCACACATAGTTCGCTCAGCATGGACGGAAATGCCAGGGATGGTGCCGATGGTTGACCTGTATGAGCGAACGCCGAGAGTCCAGCGTCCTCTGCTCTGACCCTGGGCCAGGAATCAACACGAAGGTTGGCAGGGTGTGGTCGATTGGATACGAACGTGGTGGTTTCGTACGATGTTTTCTGCGATGAGCTCCAACCCCGACGTCGGTGGGTTTATCCATCTCGCCAACCTGTACAACAGTCAGCTGCGGTGGTTGTGTCGTGCACGAGCGGGACATACCCTGTAAAGCCCATATCGTTGGTCGACGAGTCTAAGAGCGTGGGTAATACGCGCGCGACGCGTCCATGATGCCTCCCAAACGCAAAGCCACAGACGTCAACGCAACTCCAAGTCGTGTAACACGCACAAGACAGCACGACGACGATGACGACGATGAGCTCAATCTGTCACCCACCAAAGTCCCATCAACGCCTGGTCCCCGACATGGACCATCGCGCGTCGTGATGGACTACATAGAAATCACCACTCCCAAGTCCCTCGCACACACACTCAGGAGCAACACCGCCTGTGCTTCCCCAACCATTAATGGCTCGAAGCTCAGGCTTCCCAAAGAGCCATCTACTCCTTCAAGGCAACTACGCCTTGGACCTGCTTCACCAGGGAAAGCTGTCCAATTTCCATCAACCCCTTCCCGAGTCCGCCCTCCTCTTACCCCGCGCGCCTCTCCCTCGAAACTGCAGTTCCACCCTAACGACGCACCCGTTACACCGAGCAAGCGTGCCACTCGACCGCTTTCCCCCAGGAAAGGCGGTGGTGATATCATAGATGTACCTACCGCCATCAAACTGCCCGGTGTGTTACCCGCTCACTTGGTACCTTGTCTCCGACTTCAAAAACGCGCAATTCTGGGTGCACTCCAGTCATCCCAGTCATATGAGGTCATCGACGACGAAGACCACTTGTCTACTAATAGCACCGCATATACTCAATTGCACAACTTGCTCCATGGCACAACGACGCGTGGAGAAGGTAACAGCTGTCTTTTGCTTGGACCGCGTGGAAGTGGGAAAACGTCGGTACGTCGCTCCTATAACCAATGGATAACGTCTTGTGATTAACTTTCGAATAGCTCATTGAGCAAACGATAAAGGACCTGACAGGTGAACCAATAGTTCTTCGGTTATCTGGCCACGTGCAACATAATGACCGGTTGGCTCTGCGCGAAATTGCACGACAGCTGTCCCAGCAAACTGGCAAGTCGTTCTTACGCGACATGGAAGAAGATGTCAACAACACGGAAGAGGACCCCAACCCGTTTATCGATCCAGGTCCTACGATATCGATCCCGCCACCATCTCACCTCCCCGCTTTGGTATCCGTCCTGCCTACCCTCTCCCGTCCCACAGTCGTTATTCTCGATGCATTTGATCTCTTTGCACATCACGCCAGGCAGTCCCTACTTTACTGTCTCTTGGATACCGTTCAAAGCTGCAAGGTAGGCCAAGGTAACAATGGGCTGGCGGTCGTTGGTATTACCACCCGCATCGACACCATCAACCTGTTAGAAAAGCGTGTCAAGAGTCGGTTTTCGGGCCGCATGATACGAACCGCGCCTCCGTCTGATCTACTTTCGTGGATCAATATCTCGCGAAGACTGCTGAACACGCCTGTTGACGGGTCCAGCGAATGGGGTACCCTTTGGACTTTTGCAGTGCACACTTTTCTTGAAGATCGAAAGGTCGTGGATACGATAAGGGATACGTTCGCACTAACTCGAGATATCAGGATGCTTAAGCAATTGCTGGTGAGCAGGATCTGTGCATCACTTGACGGGGAGTGACGGTGGTGTAGACTGCTATCGTCACCAATTTGCGGACAACATCCCCATTTCCAACAGCGTCCCACATCTCTGCGGCGGTTTCAGCGCAACGGCTTCGCCAAAAGTTCTCGAATTTGCAAGGTAAGGCTTTGCTACTTTCTGATGGACTAAATATACACATTGAATGAAGCATTGTCCTATCCCTCAATCTGCCTTTTGGTGGCTGCGATGCATGCTCATTCAGCCGGCCATGATGTGATCACGTTCGAGATGCTTTATGATGCGTTCCGAGAGGAATTTCGCGCCTCTTCGGCAGCACCTATTCAGATCGAAGGGGGAAGTATTGGAATGGCTCGATGTTCGCGCGAAGTTCTCATGAGAGTATGTCTGTCTCAAAAGAACTGTACTCGCTTCTCATGCAAAATCACTTTAGAGCTTTGAAGAGCTGGTGGGTGCGCACATGTTCACGAGCGTTGTGGCACCGTCGCCCAACGTTGCACCCGAGTTTGTGCGTTACCGTTGTCTAGTCGAGAGGGGTGCTGTGAAGCAAGCGGTGACTGCAATGGGACAGACCAATGTCAAAAAGTGGCTCAATAGAGCATCGTGACTCTGTTTCAACTTCGGGTGTAGATGTGATTATGTAATATATGGTCCTTGCCTCCAACCCCCGTTACAGATGTCTCCCCCACATCAGTCAGATCTCTTCGCTTTCGACCACGTCGACGAGTCGTGAGCTTGTAGCTGCTTCCACACATTCTGTCGCTGATTTCATTAGCCATATTGATGCATTCAAGGCAGCACTGCAGCTGGACGAACACGAGCACTTGGGTCCTGCATCTGGTCTGGGCACGCCGATCCCTCAAAGCCCGCGAATAAGAAAGGTTTCTGCTCTCTCCGACTTCGCGCCCATTAACCTTAAAGTGAAACGGTATGTGTTTCATCCCTGTCTATCGACGCTCCCATCGATTCCGCCCAAGGAGGAGGAAGCGAGCAAGGTTTCCAGAGCATAGGCAAGAATGGCTGTTCCTTGTCGTCAGGTGGCCGCTTTTGGTACGCACAACACATATCGATTCCCACCCGTGACAGTCTATATTCATACACCTCTCGGTTCGTCATAGTTGTTCATCTTCGTCATCATTGCTGCGCAGTTTGGTCTCTACATATTCATCAGACAGGTTGTCAATACCAAGGAATGGTTGTCTGCTTGTGAGCCCAGCTGTGATTCGCCACGACACTGCCTCACGTTCAACCTTCAGGGACAGGTCGGAAAGGTGAACTTCGTCGACGTCTCCGCGCATCACGAACATACGAAGTAAGTATGTTCAATTTAAATTTTGATCCCCTAGGTTCTACGATATCATCCTGACTGTGTGGTGTAGGAGTGGAAAGAAGCAGCCCTTACCCTAGACAGATACTTGAACCTTCATGAGTGGAAACGGACCGACGAAGACTCGTTCTACGATTGGAAGTTGGTCAGCAAGGTGGGAATATTGATATTGTTGACTCGTCGACCAGTCTCGTCTGATTCACGGCAGGTCAATCGGTCACTCAGGATTCTGAGAGAGAGGAACGATGTTCGTGGAGTGCTTGGAGTGCTTGAAACGTGTATCCGGAGTAATTTTGCTGGCGTGGAATCACCAAGGTAACGAGCATGTATTCCGACCGATCCGACCCTGCGCTGACCGCTTTGTTGAAGGCTGTACAGCGAGGTTACTTGTTTCCTTGTCGGATCGTTCATACATGTCTCACTCCGTTTCAGACTTTTTTCGGGACCAAGAATTTGATCGAATGTGTGTCGTTACTCCACTGTCTGGTTCCATTGTGACAACTGTCTTCCTTGTCAGCATATCACGACGAGCAAGTTAAAGCCCTCCGGTTCATCCGCGAGTCTACGGAATTGTCGAATGAAGAGAAGAAGCGATTCTTCAAGAGCGCAAGCGCCAATCTCGGCACATCGGCATTGTGTCTATCTGGTGGCGCGTCGTTCGGTTACTGTGCGTAACTCAATTCGTGGGATACTTGTTGGTGAACACTTGAAATGCAGACCACGTCGGAGTTGTGAAGGCATTTCTGGATGCTGACTTGTTACCTCGGGTGATTGCGGGGACTTCTGCGGGTGGCCTTATTGCCGCACTCGTGTGTAGTAGAACGGACGAAGAATTGAAAGCCCTGTTGGTTCCCGAATTAGCCCACAAACTAACGGCTTGCGAGGAACCACTTGAAGTTTGGATCAAGCGTTTCTGGAAGACTGGTGCTCGGTTCGACAGCGTGACATGGGCTCGGGAGGTCCGTTTCCTATGAGTGGTTACCATGTGTTATTGTTGATCGACTTCATCATCCAGTGTGCATTCTTTACGAGAGGCTCGATGACGTTCCACGAGGCTTATCTCAGGACGGGGCGCATACTTAATATATCCGTCATTCCGGCTGACCGTCACTCGTCAGTTCCCTGATTAGCTATTCAAAAACCTACTGACCTTGATCTTGCAGGCCGACAAAGTTATTAAATTATGTTACCGCGCCGGATACGGTCATCTGGAGCGCGCTGCTAGCCTCAGCGGCAGTACCTGGCATACTGAATCCCGTGGTGCTGATGCAGAAACTCAAGGACGGCCGTCTTGTACCATGGAATTGGGGAAGCAAGTTCAAAGATGGTTCTCTAAGGTTTGGACATGCCGAACCGGATACTTAGGACTTATCGTTCTCACGTCCGTTGTAGGGTGGATATACCAATTCAAGCTCTCAATCTCTATTTCAATGGTGTGGTTTTATTTTTTCCCTGATAACCCGTACGGTGAATTGATGTTTCACTTGTAGTTACCCATCCAGTCGTATCGCAGGTCAATCCGCATGTCCATCTATTCTTCTTTGCGCCTCGGGGTTCCGCCGGGAAACCGGTAGCCCATAGAAAAGGGAAAGGTACGCTCTCAGCGGTCTTACCAGTTCACCATAGTTGACGCAGGATGCAGGATGGAGAGGCAACTTTCTGCTATCCGCTGCTGAACAATGGCTCAAATTGGAGCTCACGAAGAATTTCAAGGTAAATAATATATATATCGACCATTCTCGGTAGTCAGAGACAAACCTCGGTTGATAGGTCATTCGAGACCTCGAATTACTTCCCCAGTTGTTGGGTCAGGATTGGTCTAGTGTCTTTCTTCAGCGATTTGACGGCACTGTTACGTATGTATTGTCCATATTCAACCGCTGTGTTCTGTATCTCATGCTGCGTCAGGATATGGCCAAAGACGCGACTTTGGGTGGGTATCTTTTACAAATTCATCTGTACTTGATTTGATCCGATCCTTTATAGGACTGGTTCCGCCTACTGAGTGATCCGGATCCCGTTGAACTTCAGAGGATGATCCGAGTTGGCGAATTAGTTACTTGGCCCAAAGTGAGTGATCCCCTCAGTCGATTGTGCGTAATTAAACCATGTCGCCTCCGAAGCTGCACATCATAGAGAATCGGTATCGGATTGAGGAGCAGATAATGCTCGGTCGACAAAGCTTCCGCCGCGCCACACGTGTACGATATAACCAGACTCCCACTAACACAGACGGCACGATCAATGAAACTAACTCCCCGAAACCTCGGGCGCTGGCAACTTCGACAAACATCGAGCCTCTGCCGATGGATACTGATGCGGAGAAGGCTTTCCTTGATAATGGAACAGCATGGTACTTCCGCCGTGGACGTCCTAGCGTCAAGGATGCTCTAGAGTCCGGGAGCTCCACGCCGGGTGACGCTGGATACACAAATACCACAGACCCGCTCCGCTCCCCTGCTCTTCGTCGCAAATGGGCTTCGGATCTTCTCGAGTCGCGAGGCTCACCCGATGGAGATATACCTGCTTCACGAGACCATTCCCCTGCTACGCAGCGTGTGGGCGGCTCTGCACAGTCCACTTTTTTCAGTAGGATAAGACGGAGATCCGTTTCCGCGCTTACGTTGCCGTTTCCCTCTCCGCTCAAGACTTCCAGGGTTGCGACAAGTATAGAGCGCAGCCCAGATAGACACGAGCCTCTCCGGAGTAGTGACAGCTCCTCCGAAGAGGAGGAAGTATCTTGTGAGCTGAAAGGCGTCCGGGCAGCTGGCCTGTCACCCCTTGTGCAAGATACACAGTGCGATTCTGATGAGGAAGAGCCGTTGGAAGATGTAGACTCGGACTAGTCCGATGAATGTACTGACTTTGTAACATATTCGTCTGTAGCCATATGTACGTTTTATACATTACCGTTTTCGGATCAATTTCGGAACGCGGCTAATAATTTGAAGCCCCTGAATTCTCCACGCTGTGCACCTGAGCGACCATGTCTAGTCCCACAGCTCAGCTACTTGCAGAAGCTGCTGCAAGACGTCATGCAGGCGCGGATGCTGGCGTTTCAGGCGCCCAGCTCATGGAAGAGCACGAGAAGCGCCAAAACCTTCGTCGTATGATCGATCCAGGCATCTTTCGACCCAACTCGCGTCAAGTCGCCATGGACTCTCTCAAGGCGAGCGTGCTCTCCCGTCCCTTTCCATCTCTCTCCATGTGGCTAAACTCTTGATTTCGATATCGACCTCCATCTCCATGATCATGGAATGACATCCGTGGCATTGGCGCGCGCGTACACACACACACGCAGACCTTGTCCACAATGGCAGAAAACATTCTACGCGAGCCCGATAACCCCAAATATCAGACGTTCAAGCACGAAAACGATACCATCAAGCGCCGGTTAATACAGCCGAAAGGTGCGCTCGAGTATGCGCTGGCGGTAAGTCGTCGTTTGTACGCGTACTCTCGTACTCATACCTGTATCCCTCCCCCCCCAGCTCGGATTCCGCCCAAAAGTGAGTCGGTCATGTTGGATAGTCGGCGATCGATGGGGATGACAAGTGATTCATTACTTGACGCTCGACGCTGAACACCTTTTTTTTAACCCTCCCAGGTGACCGGCTTTCAATCCCACTACGTCTTCAACGCCAGCAAGATGGACGATCTTCGCGTCGGCGCTGCGATCCTCAAGGAAGCGCTCGATCGTGAGATGGAAAAGGAGGGACGGTCGCAGCGGACGACGGAGGAGCAAAAGGCGGCACTTGCTGCTGCTGCTCAAAATGTACGTTTTGCACGGATCGCGATCGCGTATCGTGTGTTTGACTCTCCCCCCCATCTTACATAAATAGGTCAAGTTGGCATTTTTGGATGATCGTCAACGCAAGGCGATACGCGATGCGAGGGACCGGGAGTTGCGCGAGGCGCGAGAGTCTGCTCGAGGATCTCAGGGTGCATCGATGCCGCTTGCGCCGTCGCCGCCGCCAGATCAAACCCCCGCGCCTATGCCTGGAGTAGGGTACACGTTGGCCACGGTCGATAACCCCGACGTGGACCAACCACCCCCGTACCATGATTGATCATTTCATTCTGTTGTTGTATACTGTATCATATCTACCAACGATTTACAAAACGACGTCCGTACACGAAGCGAATGGAGTCAGCGAAAGTAATTTCTTTTAGTTGGAAGGGATCGAAGATAACGGTCGTAGTATGTATGGGGTGTACGATCTATTGGTGCCAGAAGACTGGGTCGCCTCTAATGACACGGTCAGAGATCTAGAGCCAGAGGTATCTTTCCAAAAAGACTCACGAATCGACTCCTCGTATGCCTTTACACGTCCCAAGACCAAGCTTTCCTTTGCCGACAAGCTCCGACTCAGGAACGGAGTCGTGTTGGTAAGAGGGACTTCATGAATGTGGACTGGCGGCCGTCGGTCAACCATCGACAACATCACACGTTCCCGAGCGTCTTCAAGTGCTACATGACTCGAGCTTTGCCTCTTTCTTCCAGACATCCTGGCCATAGACTTGACAGCTTCGGACAAGCGTGCACTTGCCGTCCGTCGAGGCATGTATGCGCTGGAGGGTGAAGGAACGCGCGGCTTTGGCGTCTCGGACACTGCTATGTCTAGGGATTGCTTAGATGGAATCTCTAGACTGTGGATAAGAGACAGGGATGGACTTCCTGGGCTGCGCATGTAGAAAGTCGGTACCGGAGGCAGGGGTAGTGGTTTCATGGGAAGAGGAACGTCCCTGACTCGGGGGTGTGGGGGTTGTGGGGGTTGTGGCCATGGACGTGGGGCCTCAGATACAGCTAGATCCAGAGATTGCTGACCTGGAATTTCTGGACTGCGGACGCGGAGGGGCGATGTCGGAGGAGATAGATCTGGTTGTTGCTCGGGAGCAGCTGTGGTATTGACTGGTGGTTGCATGGCGCGTGGTATTGGCATCTCCGACACACCTAGGGGTGGCTGAGATGGAATTTCTGCCCTGCGAACGCGGAGAGGAGATATCGAACGTTGGGCTGGTGGCAGGGGAAAGGCGAGCCTCTGCGGTGATTGCGCGATAGTAATCCCTGATCTCGGGCGCGATGAGCGGGCTTTAGAAATGTCTAGGGACGGGGGGCGCTGCGATTTTCGCGTCGGTTTCTCTTTCCGCCTGTTGATCCGGGACAGAAGGTCTCGCTTAGATCCGCTCGGAGTCCAGACTACGCCATCTTGGAACACTTCGGCGTGGAGATGCAGGTGCGTTTTCGGACTTCGTGCTGGCTGTTTCCCTGCGAATCGAAAGACCGAGGCACGTAAATCCAGATGGTTCCTTCGCTGTCTCCGTCTTGTGTTCTGCGTCCGCAGCAGAGGGGTCACTAATTCACCGTCATCCGCGTCTTGTACCACTTGTTGTTCAGGCACTAGCACCGGAGAACCAGGGTAGAAATCAGAGTGCGGATGCACTGCAGCTGCTGCATGCGGAGTCGTCAATTCGTCTTGTACCACTTGTTCTTGTTGGGGTACTAGCACCGGAGAATCAGGGTAGAAATCAGAGTGCGGATGCACTGCAGCTGCTGCATGAGGAGTCGTCAATTCGTCTTGTACCGCTTGTTCTTGTTGGGGTACTAGCACCGGAGAATCAGGGTAGAAATCAGAGTGCGGATGCACTGCAGCTGCTGCACGCGGAGTCGTCAATTCGTCTTGTACCGCTTGGACTTGTTGGGGCACTAGCATCGGAGAACCAAGGTAGAAATCAGAGTGCGGATGCACTGCAGATGCGGCATGAGGAGTCGTCAATTCGCCTTGTACCACTTGTTGTTCAGGTGCTAGCACCGGAGAATCAGGGTAGAAATCAGAGTGCGGATGCACTGCAGATGCTGCATGAGGGGTCGCCAATTCACCGTCATCCGCGTCTTGCACCACTTGTTCTTGTTCGGGCACTAGCACTGAACAGTCAGGGTAGAAATTAGAGTACGGATGCACTGCAGTTGCCGCATGAGGGGTCGCCGATTCACCGTCATCCGCGTCTTGTACCACTTGTTCTTGTTCGGGCACATGCACTGGACAGTCAGGGTAGAAATTGTAGTACGGATGCACTGCAGTTGCCGCATGAGGGGTCACCGATTCACCGTCGTCCGGGTCGTGTAGCGCTTGTTCTTGTTGGGACATTAGCATTGAAGAAGCAAGGTATAGATCAGAGTGCGAATGGAACGCAGATGCTAAATGAGGGGTCGCCAATTCGCTGTCATCCGGGTCGATTGGAGAAAGTGGGTAGATATCAAAGTGCGACTGCACTGCAGATGCTGCATGAGGGGCCACCAATTCACCGTCATCCACGTCCGCGTCTTCCACCACTTGTTCTTGTTGGGGCATCAGCGTTGGGGAAGCAGGGTAGGAAATAGACTGCGGGTGTACTCCAGATGCTGCATCGACTGGCTTGGGCTAAAACATATCCTCAGCCGCGACAACAAGACTGATCGAGCGGTTGATTACCTCTAACAATGCAAGGGATGCCTTGGCAGACTCATACTGAGCATCATCAAGCGTCCCAGGAATGTGGATCGAGTCTGGCATGGGGTACGGCTCCACAAAAGGGTACACGACAGGCTCTGAGATCACGTCAATGGGGTACAAATATACAATCGTTCAAAACATACGAATCCAAAGACAAGGGTACTGTGGCTGCAAACTCTCCACTGCCGGGGGATCATCAATGGTGATGGCGGGGTGAATGGACTCAAGGGACCAGGGATAACCTGCAGTGTCTAATGGCATTTCTCAGATTTCAGAAAACGTGAGTAGCACTCAACACTCACAGACGTCCAGTAACGGATACGAGACAGGCAACTTCACATTGACTAGCTCAAACGGTCGGCTAATCTCGCCTGAGAAACCAGGATACGGGATCGCGAGAGGAAGGAATAAATGTAATCCAGGTTAAAAGGATAGCACGATGCGCGAGAAGCTTAGCGCGGGCACCACAATTAAAATTTTGGACTCACAGGTATCGAGACCAAGGTAGACATTTGGGTTAATGAGGGTTTCAGTTTCCTGGTTTCTAGCAATGGGTAACGAGTTTCTCAAGAAAGAGTCTCCTGAGACCGCGCTGGTGACATCCTCAACTAGACGTTCTTCCAAGGCAGGCGAAGGCAACTGAGCTACACTGAATCTGCCAGAGTGCCGTTCGTCATCAGCTGGGCCCCAGCTTGTCTTGGTGGTGGAAGAGAGCGGAACAGTTTCGTTTGCACGATGATCAGGATGTACCGAAGAGGGTCGAGAAGATACAATCGGTGATTCCGTGGCAGAACTATGGGGTCCCACGGATGCTATTGACCAAAGGTATTCATCGATATCAACTTCCTGCTCGCAATGCCGCTCCATGGTTGCCACATCCACGGCTATCTTGACATCTGAGGCTGGTTGGTAGTTTTCGACTATTGAGAACTCGGTAGTCGTCCTCCACGAATTTACGCGACGTTCCAGGTCACTTTGCGCAACCCTGGGAGAGGATGAGTGGAGGATTGGCGACGAAGCAAAGGTTCCGTGCGTTGGGGTGGAATCGGGATGATTAGGATAATCCTGAAATGCGAGAGGGGCATGGACGCCGTGTTGTTGTTCGAGTCGGTCCACAAGGGAGAGCTTCTTGGGTAGATGGCGGCGTGTTTCGGGGGCAACCGACGTAGGGGACCCCGAAGCGTTCCACCGATCCTCGACTGGCGGTTTGTCCACGTTTATGGTCTGGAACTCACCCTGCCAGCGAGTGTCTAAGAATGGGGGAGATACCGGATAAGAGTCCCGTAAGTTTCCTGACACCCACGGATCAAACCATCGCGCTTTGTTCAGGTCTATGTCGAATTCAATACTCCCGCCTATCGGGAGATGACCCCCGGGAGTGGGGTAACCGTCGAACAAGTGGCCAAAGAGATACTGCCAAGAGTCTTCGGAGATGCGAGGTGTCATCGTGACGCCACCCTCGTTGATATGAAGATAGAGGCAAAGTCCGAGGGTGCTTGGAAAGTTGTATTCGCGGACAATGGCATTCAATTGTCCAAACATCTGAAGAATGGGGATGATCGCATCTAGAACTGGGACGAGATATAGCGCAGATACTTGCTGATGGAAACAATGGCATTAAGATGCCATGAGAGAGCCTATGTTGGGGGCCCTTTGACAAAACGTTTCCGAGATGCCCCTGTTTGAGCGGGAAGCAGGGCGGTGGGATGACCACGACGAGGTTCCTCGGGCTCCGTGAGTAGCCACGATTCCGAGAGCCCGATTTTTGATAGGACGTGTATCTAGCACGCTCG
>JBBPTD010000929.1:0-14952 GCA_038093895.1 Boletus aff. mottiae
AATTCAATGAAGATAGCCTCCTGGAAGGCTTTTTTTGTGGATTCTATATAGAAAGGGTAGGTGATCCCATCCATTGAAAGGCAGTTTGCTCTGAACAAGTTGGATTTTAGGTCACTAGACATATTTTTACAGGTCCTTCAACAGGTATGGGTGGCGATGCACATGGGTCAAAACCCAACAACTCGGAACTCGTTCAAATGGACTGCATTGAAGGTGCACACCTTGCATATGCAGCTGTTCAGGTTTGGGTCCAGTTCTTATGCTTGATCTGTCTGACACCACCTAGGCTCATTTCGGTATTAGTTCCAAGAACCAGTGGACGGAACAGGATGGAAATTTTGACTACTGTAACTTCTACTACGGACTGATCGAAATGATCGACAATTATCCTGACGTCAAAGCAATAGTTTCGAGAAACTACAACATGTGAACATTGCATTCCTTGCAACTATGATACTGATATCTTTGGCAGGCTTCTGTTTAAAGATGAGAACGGCTGTCAAAAGGACACTGGCAATGATGAGAATGACGATGGAGATAAAGATGGCAACAAGATGTCAGTACTCTCTAGGATGTGAGCTCAGATTGCAGCTGGTTGGGCTTCATCAGGACCATCTACTCGGGGAAATCTGGCAACTCTGGATACCCCTCCTGCAGATAAACCACAAACTATTGCGAGCCCTCTGACAACAACAACAACAACCTCCGAAACTCCTGTGGATAATCCTGATATTTTCGCCAGTCCTCCGAGAACATTGACAACAACATCTGGCCCTCCTTCGAATCCAATTCCAGTGGTCAGCGATGCGTCATCTTCAAATGTGAACAATGTTTTGACTACTTCAAGCAAACCTACTGTGTCATCTGCCTCGATCAGTTCAAGCCTGATTCAATCAATTTCTGTGGTGCCTGCACAGCGTAAAGATTCTCCTCTAAGCAATCTCTCCGATTCTGAGAAGGATGAAGCGAAAGGCTCAAAAGAAAAGAAGGTGAACAAAAAGGGAAAGAGGAAGGTGCCAGATGTGGACGGTCCTCCTCGTAAGTCATCCAGGAGAAGGAAGAAGTGACATACTCCACTGTTTGTGTTGTTATCTAACGACGATTCACACATTTCTGACTGTTCGCTGTCAGGGAATTCACTCTTGCTCAACTTGCATCAAGATCAGCTGTTTTATTGCCTCATTCATGGACCACTTCAAGTTCTCTTGCTCTCCATATGCTCTGCATCTGGCCCTCTTCGATCACCTGTTTCAGTTTTATTGCTCTTGTTTCTGTCACTTGCAAGGGTTATGATTAGTTATTGTATGCTCTGTGCAGAGCAACGCCTGTCTACTCGCCAGTCCATCTCAGAGAATAGCGGAGGTTGCCATAATGGCAATAAATTCCAATCTAACTACTGGTCTGGCATGAAAGAGTGCTTGTAAGGATAGTCATCTAAGCACTTGGCCATCTGGCAGTTGACCGGTGGACTAGCCATGTCAGCTATGGGCTTAGATCATCATCTTAGAGCATATCAGAAACTTGCTTTTTTTGTGATGTAATTGGTCATGCATCATGCATCATGTGCACCATGCCTTCACCAGCATGTCTCATTTGCCACTCGTTAACTGTCATCTGCTTTCTGGTGAAACTTTGCTTCAACCCTCTCATCGTCTTGTCAGGTAGGATCTGAAACGACCAAAGTCCTAACAGGGGTCAAGTAGTCCTATGAAGCACTTGCTGGAGACTATACTGTTGTCAAGGAGGATCTATTAGGCTGGTTAGGCCTCAGGGAAGGACTAAGGGAAACAACAGGAGGAATAGACTAAGGTCTATACTACTATGAGTACGACTATATATACTAAGAGAGACTGTGCACAGACCATGCTGTGCTAGACTATAAGTAGTAACTAACCGTGACACTGGGTACCGCAAGGCATAGATAAGCACTGCCTAGATAAGAGGGCTTAATGCTATTGGACGATAAGGGAAAGTGAGTCAAATGGAAAAGCATGAGGCGAGCATGAGGATGACATGAGTACAACATGTGTTGCACAGCCAAGATAAGGTCATGTGACTAGCACGTGACTAGAGTCTAGAGTGATCCATGATCACATGACATGATAAGATAAGAGTTATCTGCTAAGGGTTAGCTATGTGGTAAGCGATAAGAGACGAAACTAGATTGCGAGTTATAGCATTTGTAACAGGATCTTTATTTCTTTTTTACTTCAAGTTTTAGGTCTGATTATCTCTCATCTTCTCATCAGAAGAACCTATCTATATCAATACTCATTGCTTTGCTCATGTCAGACCATGCTGCCAGCTCATCCGAAACTGCCGCTAGTCGACTGGATAACAGAGGGCCAGGGGGGTCCAGCTCTACAATCCCCCAATGAGCCCTCCATGTTGTCAGGCAATATAAACAAGCCAAAATCTCCAAAGCTGAGGCAATTTTGTCCATACAAGAGGAGTTGGGATCACAGGAGGCAGAAAACGATTTTGGTCAATGCAGCAAAGCCCTCGCTATTTACTTTGAAATGCTTGACCAAATCAACTCCTCTAATCGAGAGGCTTACAGACGTGGAGTGTCACAAAGCTCATCCCATCAATCTCCCCCTCATGGCTTGTATCAGACCCATGAGGGATCATCGAGTTCAGTTGGCACGATGGCACCTCATGTCACCACCACCGTGGCAAGACAACAACAATAATGATGCCATGAAATGACAATGCCACCACCACATCACCACACACCCCCATGTTGACAACAACAACATCACACCATCACCACTGGTACCACCACCACATCCCCTTGTCAATGATGATGGCATGGTGGCACCACATGTGCCACCGAAACGACAACGACATGCCACCACCGCCACCACCACCATACCCTCGTTGATGACAATGATGGCATGGTGACACCACCCATGCTGCCGATACAATGATGATGACAGCAGCACAACGGCATACCCACAAAGTAGCCAAGCATCCACCACCACCACCACCACCACTCCACCCCAATGCCAAGACAACAACAATGACACTGCGCCACCAGCACCACACCCTCATCGACAACAACAACAACACACCACCACCACCTGCCAAATCCCTCCCACCTCCATCCCCCATGTCAGCATTTTGACAACGACGGCATGGCAGCACCGCCCGCACCAGCATGACAGCGATGATGACTCAGACAATGCTGCGTTGTCATCACCACCACCACCACTGGCACACCCCCAGTGGCACATCGACGACGGTGATGCACCATCACCACCACTGCATCCCCTCATCAACAATGGCACTTGAATTTGGCAAGGAGCCAGATTGAAATCGCCAAGATTGTGTGCATGTCAGCACAGATACTGTCATCACAGAAATGGTCTGTTACTGTGCTCAGACACGGCCAGAGTGTGGGGAAGCAGCTGACTGATGAGAGACAAGTCAAGAGTGACTCTGTGACTGATTGAGGTTGCCCATAGAAGTGCACAGAAGCGAGTCAGGATTAAGCTCTTTAAAACATAGTGTCAAGGCTTCCATTGGTAGGTATTTTTGTTGCCTGTCCACCTTTCTTTTGCTGCATCATGGTCTTTAGATAAGGGCATGCGCTTCTGCAAGTCTTCTACCTTGGCTCAACTCATGGGTCGCACTGCATCTGTCCAGTGTGCCTCTTCTGAGCTTCTTGATTTCGAGCAGAGATGGTCTGGTGAAGAAGGAAGGTTCAGTTGGGAGAACATTTGGCCTGAACATGAAGTTACACTTGATTGTATCAACTTATGGATTCAAAGTGTCGAGAGTAAGTCCTGATGTGTTTGGTTGGAGAAGACATTGGCTGATCCATTGCACAACAGAGGTGGTTGAAGAAACTCGCCAGAACTTTGCCTCCACCAGTGTCACAGCTCCTGCTCCGCTTCCGCTTAGATCGCTTTTCTGTTCCTCCTCGCAGTACCATGGCACATTGACTACTCCCATTCCTACAACTCAGATCAGCAATAACACGCATAACATGAGCTGTTCTTCTCATCTCCTGATACATCTCCCCACAGCTAACGAAATCTTCGTTGAGTCTACAAATTCGAGTGCACAACTTTCACCAGCACCATTTCATGGGGAAGATGCAAGCACATCATTTTCATCTATCCATCCTCCAGAGTCATTGTCATTGGTGCTTGCACTCCCTTCCATTAGTATCCTCTTACAAACACAGCATCGACACCATGCAACGATCTCGACCAGATCCCCTATGCACACAAAGGCTAGTTCAACAATGAGTTGCATCTTTAAAGGCAGTCCATCAAAACAGAGGGAGAAATCCAAGTTCCAGAGTAATTTGGATAGACATATCCAAGATGTGGTGAAACTAGAGCTGGAACTCAACAAGGGTGAGTGTTGTTGCACAAGTCAGCTAGTCTTGTGCATTGATGGGTCTACTGCACATTAATAGCTCCAGTGTCCTCTCCCTCATCAAAGTTGTCAGCTGTTCTTGACAGAAGTCTCTTTGTCACACCTCCCCTTTCTCCAAGGTTCACAGAAGATTCAACAACTACATCTGATTCCACCTGTGGTTGGTCTATGCAATTCAACTTATCCTCCACACAAGTTAGGTGAACAAGTTATCCTCAAATGTCCCGATAAGTGACACCTGAAAAGTGTCTATGACCGATTCCTGATGGCTGCATCTGGTGTCAAGCGTGTCGGGAAGGGCTACCAATCAGACAACCTTAAACCTGTGCATAACACCATAAATCAGAGCATGCCAAGGCTAGCCATGCCTGTGGATTTAGCGTATTTGCTGTGGTTAAGTGTCTGATGCCTCCACCCATTTCCAGCAATGACATGTGGACGTGATCGACGTCTGTCGATGAACTTGGGTTTATCACTGCTGGTCAAAGTACAAATACAAGTTCTATCCACAAATGCAAGGACAAAAACAAGGCTACTTTTGTCTGCCGCATGATCAAGGCCATGGTTCCCAGGAAGAAAGTCTTGTGAAGGATGCCACAGACCATTGTCATTTGATTGTGCCCATTCATTCCGTCCTCTTCCCCAGACCACCCCGACTCCCTCTCTCACCACATATTGTCCTGTTTTTGTTCTAATGACCATTTGAATTTATGTTTCTTATGCTTGCGTCATGTTCACACCACGTTGATAACATTTTCACCCTTGCTTTCACCCTGTTGTCATATTCTGTCCTTTCTTCTCTCAATCCCATTCATACCTGTCCATTCATCATTTCAGAAATGACGCTGCACCACCACCACCATGCCATTGAAATGATGATGATGACGCTCCTCCATCACCACCTCCACAACT
This sequence comes from Boletus aff. mottiae, assembly GCA_038093895.1. Lineage (NCBI taxonomy): Eukaryota > Fungi > Basidiomycota > Agaricomycetes > Boletales > Boletaceae > Boletus > Boletus aff. mottiae. Next base: position 5,302 of record JBBPTD010000929.1, read on the forward strand.
CCACCACTGTGCCATCACCACCATCATACCCTTGTTGACGACAACGATGGCACAGTGACACAACCCATGCCACCAAAACGATGGCAATGGCAATGCTGCTGTGCCACCACTACCATCACCACCACACCCCCTCGTCAATGATGACGACAGCGATCATTTTTCTGTCCACACAGTAACAAAGAGTATTGGTCTGCCTCGAGGCGACAGCATGTGCAAAGCACCATGTTGTGCACTTGCTGTAGAGTGCCTGTTCCCTGACCTTCCCCCATACTTAGGTGGGTCACCCACTCACCGTGAGCCAGTTGAGGAAACTAATTTGCACCACCCAGCTCTCAGCTAGAAAGCTGTCCCTTGGTGGACCTCACTGATCAAGTCGTTTGGGACTTTGCTATCCAGATCGCTGGCAGTGCATTCGGTGACGTGTACAAGCACACATGCTATGTGTCAGGGGCTTCGTCTCTGGTATTATATTGCTTTCATTCATTTTTACTGTACTCATATCTGATAGGTTGTTGTGAAGAGTCTGAGGTACTTTGCATTCAAAGAAGATCCTGAAGAAAACAAGAAAATTGGAGCTCAACAATAAGGTAGGTTCCCATCTTCAACCTACCATTTCATGGATTAACATTGGGTGGCAGATTCTCTGATGAGAACTCGGTCTTCTAAGAAGACTGGAACACTCAAACATTGTTCCCTTACTTGGTGTAACACATGGTTTCGGATCAATACCAGCTGCAGTATTACCTTGGATGGCAAACAGTACCCTGCACTCTTTCCTCAAGGACAAGGGCCAGATGCTCTTGATAGTTGAGTGACTAAAGCTGGTAAACTGTGAAAGCTGTGTTTACATGGGTGGTGCTGACTATATGCAGGTGGATGGGATTGGCTCTGGTCTAGATTATTGTGTGTTCTCGTTGTTGCTTGATCCTCCACCTACTTAGTATAGGACCTCACTTGCTCCCATATAGCCTTGTGATGGGGGTTGATGGGAGGGTCCGTTATAGTCTATTTCCGCTTCCCATAAGCTGATCCCCAGGTGCCACACAGCTGGTTCATTCATCAGACAGGTAAATACACGACTTTCAACATCATCTTCAGTCTCCTTCCTCTCCCTGGTCTCATTCCCATCATCCTCATGAGGGAGGACTCTGGGTTCATTCCAAAGTGGCTAAGTGTCTTCCAGATCAGCTTTGGGGATGCATGATGGATATTTCTTGGGGTCCTTTGGCATGGTTGCTTACCTGTGGGCACACAGATGTGACACATGATGTCAGACAGGGTCGCATGTGGAGGTTTGGATGTGACCATGTGACCACGGACAGTCTGCCATCATGGGAATCAGTCTCACTTGTGAGACTGACAGTGAGCTCAGCTATGGGTGTGAATATTGGCAAATTACTCTTCATCATCTGTGACAGCAATATCATTGGGCCGTATGACACTGAACATTTTGGGTTGTCAATCCAAAAGGTTGATCCTAAGCCCTTGATGTTCTGGTCAATTGGCAAGGGGAGACAGTTTTCATTTTCATCAATTTGTTGGGCATGATTGTGCATGTTTTTCTTGTTGGGTGGGATGTCGCTGATGCCTTGTTGTAGATTCTTCTGGAAACTGTTGTTTATGTGAGTGTGCTGATGTGGTGCGAGGTGCCTGTTGTGTGCACCTTGATGTTTCCTGATCCCTCTTGGTGTCACGATCTATGTCATGGTTGGTGGCATGTGTTGCATGCTGCTTTGCAACTGGTACATATTTAATGATTTCATTTAGCATTACACCTCACCCACTCCAATCAATCCTAGTATGCACACATCCTATGTTCTTTACTGTCTATGCAACTTCTGAATACATTTCTCCCTTCTCTTTGGCAAACAGCTTTGCATCCTTGCCATACCTTGGGGTACAGGGATGTCAAGTACAAGTGAATTCGAGGTTGTCCCGGTGTTGCTTGTGGACATGTGAGGACCACATGTGGAGCCACACAGCTAGTGCAAGTGTAGAAGATAATAAGTCTACAGTAGGTAAGTAAGAGTAGTAATGAGTGTGTAAAAGATATCTTACCTCAGTTGATGTGGTAGTCGACTGAGGTTGTATGCTACGTATGAACGGAAAATAACAAATGTGTTAGGTAAGCTACTAAATATGGATCATGACGATTGAACTCCAACACTCCCCCTCAAGCAGCATGGAGTCCAAGTTCAGATGCAAAGTGCTTTGCCTTGATAGAAGGGGGAGCTTTAGTAAGGGTATCAGCTACCATATCATCAGTAGGGCAGTATAGTAAATGAATAGAACCTTTCAAAACAGAAAAATGAATGAAATGATATCTAATATCAATGTGTTTAGTGCGTGTGTGATAATTACCATCCTTGGTGAGCACGATAGCTGATTGGTTGTCATTGAAAAGTGTGATCAGGTTCCGGAGTGGCTGGAAGACTTCACCGATGAGACAATGAAGCCATAAGGCTTCCTTTGCAGCATGGGTAGATGTGACATACTCGGCCTCAGTTGTTAAGAGTGTGACAAGCTCCTGTTTGCATGAGCTCCACGAGATCGCTCCTCCGTCAATGAGGAACACGTATCCCAATATAGTGTGCTGGTGTTCCTGTGATGTGCTATCTGCATTGGCATAGCCCTCGAGGCTCTTTTTCTCTGTCCCATAAGTCAGCAACCAGGTCTTCATGCTGATTAAGTAGCAATAGACATATTTGAGGGCTTCCCAGTGCAGTAATCTGGGGTTCTCCATGAATTGAGCAATCATCAACACTGCAAACGCTATGTCAGGTCATGTATCAACAGCCAGGTACATGAGTGAACCGAGCGCTGCCTTAAATGGAACCTGTCACATCATCATGATGTCAGCAGCAGATGTTGGAGACTGAGACTGCAATAGCTGATAGGCCCAAGATCCGTGATCTTGAATTGCGATCCGATTTTGGCCTTGAACGCTTTGACAAGCTCCTTTGATGACCCAGTGATGGTGCAGTCATCGATGTGTGAGGCAAGGATTAATATGTCCATGCCAATCTTCACTATGAACACTCCCCAGTCCACTTCTGTGCGGTTGAGGCCGAGTTCAACGAGTTCTCTGCATAGCCGCTGATACCATTTCAGCGCACCTTGCTTCGAGCCATAGAGAGCGATGCAGAGATGAGCAATGAGGTCTCTACCTCCTTTATCTGAGCCAGGGGGCAATTCCATGTAGATTATTTTGTTGTCGTTGAGTTTGCCATTGAGGAACGCTGAGTAGAAATCAAAGACGTCAATATCCCAGTCATATCAGGCGGTGATGGTGAGGATAAGGTGGAGGGACAAGAGGCGAGTGACCAGGGCATATGTTTTGTAGTAGTTGACGCTGTGTACTTGGGTGAAACCACGGGCAACAAGATGGGCTTTGTACTTGTTGATTTCGCCAGCTGCATTCTTCTTTATCTTGAAGACCCATTTGCAGTCGACGACTGTTGCAATAACTAGTAGCCAGCATTGCTGCACGGGCTACTTAGGAATCTACTCTAGAGTTACTTACCTTGAAGGGGTTTGGGGTTCTCAGAGATGATAGCAGTTGCTGGTTAAGAGAGATCTATTATATTCAGACTCAGTCGAGTCTTATATACGCTTTGTAATGCTTACTTAATATAAGGACACGTGACTGTAAGTACATGTCCTTTCAACGCTCCCCCTTGTCTAGTATATGGTAGATACATAGATATCAATGTGAGAAATATAAAGTAAAATAGAAACGTCCACACAGTCTTATGACAGCGAGTTGAATTCCAAACCGAGCTGGGAGTGGAACTCCTTGAACTTGACATGTCCAAGGTTCTTAGTGAACATATCCACAGGATTGTCGGTCCCTGGGATAAAGAGCAGCTCTACCTGCTTCCATAGCATCACATATGAAGTGGTAATGGATCTGGATATGTTTGGAACATTTTTCGGTAACTGGGTTTTGCACAATAAAGAGTGCACCTTGATTGTCATCACAAATGGGGATGGGGCCAAGGCAATAGCCAAGTTCTTCCATCATTTGATGAATCCAAATAGCCTAGCATGTACAGTCGCTCAAGGCCATGTATTTAGCTTCTATAGAAGACAGAGCTGTGGTCTTTTGTAAGTGTGAGTTCCATAAGAACACACCATCTGTGAATTTCAGGTAAAAACCTGTTTGCGAGTGAGATGTGACTTTGTCTTGTCCCCAATCAGAGTCAGTGCAGGCGATGATGCCTTTACTGGTCTTGCCGCTGTATACAAGAGAGTAGTCTCAGGTACTGAGGAGGTACCGGCAGATGTATAGAGCCTTATTCAGATACTCTTCTGATGGGTTTGCAGACATGCGGGTGAGTTGTGTAACTGCATATGATATGTCAGGTCTTGTGCTGATCATGAGATACAGCAATGATCTGATGACCTGTTGGAATTACATCTGAAGTTCCAGTTGGACGGGAAGATCATTCTTCTCTGGGTAGTAGCCCTGAGGGAGAGGGGCGTTGGCAATTTTTGCATTAGTCATGCCACATTGCTCTATGACTTTGTCGAGGTATTCTCGCTGGTCTATCTTAATTGTTTGACCATCTTGACATATGTTCATTCTTAGGAATTCGCATGTTTCTCCTAGGTTGCAACAGTCCCACTTCTTCATGAATGCAGCCTTAACCTTGTCTATGAAAGGTTTGTTGGGGCTGCAGAAGATGGTGTCATCTATGTAGATAATTGCTAGGACAAGCTCTTTGCCTTTGCGATAGATGAATAGGCCAGCATCTGTTTTAAGACGCATGAAGCCAAGTTCCTTCATGGATTTGTCGAGCTTGCGCCACCAAGCTAGTCCAGCTTGTTTAAGGCCATATAGGGTGCAGAGTAGTCGCAAGACCTTCCCTTTTAGATAAGGGGGCATAAAGCCTTCAGGGAAGTCCATGTATAGTTCCTTGTCCAGTTTGCCATATAAATAGGCAGATCGGCCGTCGAGACCTGTAATGTACCAGTTCTCTGTTGCTGCGAGGGTGAGCATGCACTGCACTGTCTCAAAGCGTATGACGGGGGAGAATATTTGATCGAAGTCAATCCCTTCTACTTGGGAGAAGCCTTTGGCGACGAGCTGGGCTTTCTTTCTACCGTCTGATTTTACATCAAAGACCCATCGGTTTTTAATAACCTTCCTGTTTGTGGGTCTATCCACGATTTCATAGACCTTGCAGTCCTTGAGTATTTGTAACTCATCATGGCAGGCTTTACACCAAAGGGTTTGTTCCTCTTGTGGTAACTTGAGGATGTCATGGTATGTCCATTTGCAGTAATTCACATTGGACTGTTTTATTTCCAGCAGAAAGGCATGGCTGCAGAGGTATGAAACCAATGTGTCTCCCCCTTCCCTGGTGATGTGCTCTATTCATCTTCTGACAGAGTTGGGGATGGAGGCAATCCTCCACAGACAACGGGTGAATCCGAAGGTCCAGCCAGTGCTTCTCCAACTAGTTTACACCAGTCAGAGATGCGTTCAATGTCTCAGAGCTGCTTTAGCAGTTTGCAGCACTCCCCATATACATTTCCGGGATGAATGGGGGCACAGTGCTCTCGCTGTGGATGCTCTGGCCGAGCAGGTGGAGGTGGAGGCGAACAACAAGGAGGGGTAACTGGAGGTGCTGGTGGGGCCGGCAGCGGTGTAGGAACCCTAGGAGGTGCTGCTGGAGGTGGAGTAATCGGCCTGGGGGCCGGGCAATGATGGACGGTAGGAGGAGTGATTTCCACATCTGACTCCTGGTCCGACAGTTCAGAATCAGAATCCGAAGATCCATCATCATGAGAGTGAGAACTCGGTGGGTGGTTAACAGGCCAATGTGGCTGAGCCTGTGAACACCTTGGGAAGAGGTGCTCATCAAATATGGTGTGGGCTGATGTATGTAGCACATTTTTAGGGTGCATGAAGAGATAGTTTGAATCACTACCAGTGGAAACGCCCAGGTAGATCATCAGTTGCAATTTAGGCTGCAATTTGCCTTTGCAAGTCTCAACTGGTAAGTGGACGTATGCGCCACAGCCAAAAACCCAAAGATGTGAAAAAGTAGGCTGTTCGCCGGTGAGTATCTTGGATGGTGTTTTCCATTGGAGCCAATGAGAAGGGGTGCAATTATACACATGAAGTGCATGTAGTACTGTGAATTCCCAATAGGAATTGGGCAGGCAAGCCTGCAGTCGCATGGGTTGTGCTTTATCCATAATGGTACAGATTAGGCATTCTGCATGTCCATTCTGCTGGTGAGCATAGGGGGTGGATTGTTGTATATGTATGCCATTATTGCACATATACTCAGTGAAAGCTTTGGAGGTATATTCTCCCCCTGCATCAGAGCGCCAGTGTTTTATTATGGCGTTGAACTGAGTACACACACAGGCGTGAAATTGCTTGGTCGCTTTGAGCGTTTGATCCTTAGTTTTAATTAGGACCAGCCAAGCCATAGAGGTATAGTCATCATAAAAAACGACAGCATACTTGTACTTGTGGTATGATTCAATTTCAAACGATTTGAGGTCAGAATGAATTAACTCAAAGGGAGCACTTGTGCGCTTCTCACTATGAGGAAAAGTACGGTTTGGTTGTTTACCAAGCTCACAACCAGAGCATATAGGAACAGTGGATGGAATATCAACATCTGGAAAGTCCTTAATGTGCTTTTTTGCAGTGCGGAGCACATTGCACGAAGGGTGGCCTAAACGGCGATGGAGTAGTTCATAGTCCACAGAGGCCATAGACAATAAGTCGGCTTGAGGACGAACAGTAGGTGCACACATCCAGTACATAGTGTCGCCATGAGAGTGGAAACCTAGTACCAGTTGTTTAGTGCATTTATCAAATATGTTGATATGACCAGGTGTGGTCTGAAGTGTCATGCAGATATCGGTTAACAAGGTATCCATTGATATAAGCTTTATGGTGCATGATGGCATGTAAATGACCAGTGATAACTGCACAAGTCTACCTTGGAAGTGAATAATCGCTGTTCCTTTGCCTTTTATTGATGCATGACCATTTGCTGTCTGGGAGTAGGTTGGTATGAGGAATGGTGTATACTCAACCAGATCATTTAGATCGTTGGTGTAATGTGATGATACTCCTGAGTTGAGGAGCCACATGTCATGTGGGAGGTCATCATCATGTTCTCTTTCCTTTCCTTTACTCTTAGTTATTTTCTGCTTTTTACAGTGGTCACACATGGAGAAGGGAGGAGCAGTAGTAGCATTGTCACTATCTACTACAGGCACATACAAATTATATACTATCTGAGGCGATAAAAACCATACGTCAGTGCCTGTTAGAGATGGACAAAGGAAGAGAGGGACTTGCCACTGTGCGCTGTCATCAAAAAACTGTGTGATGTAATCATCCACCTCCATATCCCCACCAAGGCTGACAAAGTCGTCATAGTCAAAGGTGACCATGTCTTCGTCTGAATCGGAGGGGATCTCGATGATTCAGGAGGGCTCTATGCGCTCTATAAGAGAGGGCGTGGAGGGGCCAGCGTGGCTGGGAGGGATGGTTCTAGTGCCGAAGGCACCATCCTCGTTGAAGGCGGAGTGTTGCCGCACATGAACATGGCGGTGGTGTTTGACAATGGGCTCGAGGGTGTGGACAACCTGAGCGGTAGGGGTCTCCCCAATGCAGTGAGTGAGGGAGATGGCCTCTTGGACCTCAGGGAAGGTGGGGGGCCCATAGTGGGCGGCGCCGGGAGTGAGCGCAAGAGCGCAGGTGTCCTGAGCGGGCTCAGTGAAGGTGGTGGAGGCCAGGCTGAAGAGCACAGGCTCCTGGAGCATGTTCGCAAAAGCAAACGAGGCAGAGGATGACTCGGCAGTGGTGGCCACACGATCCTTGCGCTTCTTCTCCCCATCTTCAGAGCGCTTGCCCTGATGACGCTTCTTCCCCTTATCCTTCTTGTCCTCATCCTTTTTATCAGACGAGGTCTCCTGCTCCTTCTGCTGCTTCTTGAAGGAGGGGTCACCTTGCTGGCACTTTATGTTGGAAACCTTGTTGGCCTGGGCGTGAGGCGGAGGCCGGCGGGTGAGGTAGTGCTGCCAAGCAGCAGTGAGGACAGTCTTCAACTCCACCATTGTCAAGACCTTGGTCTTGGTGGGGTTGGTGTTGATGGCAGCATTGAGCTGCTGATGGGGGGTCTCCGCATACTTGGGGAGCTTGGTGATGGTGATGAGTGCCTTGAGGTTATCAGGCACTTTATGCTGGAGCTGTTCCAGCTGGGCGAAGCTGACATTCAGCTTGGAGAAGCTTGGGCCAGGGTGGTTGTTGTTGGGGAAGGTAATCCCGAGCATGATCTTCCACTTGGTGTAGGTGGAAGCGAGAGAGGCAGTCTCGTACTTGGCCTTAAGGCCGTCCCAGAGGTCTTTAGCCTCGGTGAGGGAGGCAAAGTTGCCAGCAATGGCGGGGTTGAGGCGGAGACGAATGGAGCCAAGGGCCCGGTCATCGTTCTCATCCCACTTGTCCTGGGCTTCTTCCTTGGCGGGAGTGAGTGCAGCTCCAGCTGCGGTGGGGCGCATCTTGGTCATGGCTTTGTTCCAGACCCCGGTCACACGGAGGTATGCTTCCATGTCCTGGGCCCAACATTTGTAGTTGGTGCCACTGAGTCTGGGAAGAGAGTTGAGGGTAGATGACATTTTGATAGTAGGTTCTTGAAAGGATGACTTGTCAGCATAGACCAATGAAGGGAGCGAGAAGAAAATGTTCATGTCGCTGAACAGTCAGAGCTTTCAGAATGTGGGGTCATAGCGACCCCCTACATTCAGAGTCTGATGGCTGCTGCTCTTGAGTGTTGCCGCATCAAAGAGTGTTCGGCGTTTCTGCACAGAACGGCCTATGTCCAAGGGTTTCACCCATGAGCAGATGACAAGCGGTTCACCACATTGTCAGAGCTGCGGGGCTCATAACCTGTTGCAATAGCTAGTAGCCGGTGTTGCCACACGGGCTACTAAGGAATCTACTCTAGGGATACTTACCTTGGAAGGGGTTGGGTTCTCAGAGATGATAGCGGTTGCTGGTCGAGATATGTATTATTCAGACTCAGTCACGTCTTATATACGCTTTGTAATGCTTACTTAATATAAGGTCATGTGACTGTAAGTACACATCCTTTCAACAGCTTCAAGCTTCGAAGATCTACTTCTCGAAGGATGGCTTGGATGTTGTTATCCACAGTGAAGTCATCTTCATGAGTGGTATGGATAAGGGTGGAACGAAGTGTTTCGAAATCATCAGGGAGTTGTGCCAGTATGAACATGGCTCAAAGAGATTCAGGTAGTACAAGGCCTGCATTGAACATATCTGTAAAATACTGCTATTGTTACACTTGGCCCATGTAGGGTCGAGCGTAGCCTCGAAAGACTAAGGTTCGAAGGTTCAATGAGATAGCATGCACTTAATGGTAGCACGAAGTCCAAGGAAGACGTTCCTCTAGGGAACACAAGGGTTTCAAGGTTCTAAGGTTCAGAGGTTCAAAGCGACTGGTCAAATGCCAGAAGGAGCTTGAGACGAGGGAATAGATTCAAGGTATTGATCGAGGAGATCTAAGCTAAAGTACATGGATAGGTATAGCGGGTTTATATACCCGGTTACAAGACTAAGGGCAGGCATATTCAAGGCAGGTCATAGAACGTGAT
>JBBPTD010000930.1:0-14942 GCA_038093895.1 Boletus aff. mottiae
GTAAAAAGGAAGGATTTCTAGAAGGACAGATTCCGAATCCTATCACTCATTAATGGATTCGGGAACAGTCGGGCCTCGTGGTCTGGCCCATGGCATTGCGCCACTCTGCATCATAATGCTATGCCGACTCATCGATCTTTCGGCCAGGCGCTCGCAGCATCTAGTTCTCGTCTTCACTTCCTGACTCCCCCTTCTCTTCGCTGGCCGACGATCTAAATGACATTCCCAATGTTTCCTTTCCAGATTGAGCCTTGCATTAAGCCATTGATGCCATGAGCCCAATGGGGTCACCATTGCCTTTCGCTCCCCACCCGTGTCGACTCAAACGGGGGTACCGTCACGCCCTACTTTCCGCACAGCGACATCTTCCGGAACAATGTTATCCACTTCATAGAAAAAGTCGCGGTTGTCGTGCCATCAACTTCAAGAACTTGGTTATCTGCCACCGTGCGTGGACGGAATTCATGCAACTGGGATTTGAATTCATAAGCATTCGTCTACCTCCAGGCCAACGTGATGCGTGAATCATTTCAAGTTAACACCGAGAACCCCCTTACACGAGCTCGGCGTCTCAGTCTGCGTTGCGCACTGCCACCGTCACGCTGGTCGAAGCGCGGGTCCCTGGGCGCTTCTAGTTTGATAGGATTTGCACGCTTCTTGGCCGAGAATATAAGCTTGAGCGCTTTCCCCGTGCTTCCTTTACTCTGTTCCTTTTCCCACTCGTCTGCCAGTGCCCTCCATCCCAAACCACATTTGACAAAGTTGGGCAGTGCTGGCACAGTGACGCCAGCCCACATTCAAGTGGATCACGGCAAGGACACCGCGTGTTCCATTGACCTATGTCGCCGAAACGGCTCACTGGCGACTTGTATGTATGCGCAACGCGTTCCAGTGTTGGAATATTCAGCAAGGGTGACATATCACATAGCCCCCGGCTCGATTCCGCAACATCAATCACTGTGGCTTGAATTTGCGACCTGATGCTTTCGGTATTCGAATGTTCGAATTTTTATTTTGGTGATGCCATACTATAGGAGCCACGCGAGGACCACGTTCAGACTTGACAGGTTCTCCACGGATCTGCTGTTATACTGTTATACTGCTGTACTGAGCAGATGAATTTGCTTCCACACAATGGACATGGAGTCCCTCACAGGCGACGCGGACTCGCAGTCATCACAAGCTGTCTTGAAGAGGATCCGAAAATAGGGTCGACCCCGTGTCTCGGTCCTCGGACGCCGTCCATATTATCCAGGATGACAGGAGTCACGGTTTGATGCAATGCTCACCGATTAAGATCCGTCCCGGACAGGTAATGCACTGTATGTATGTTGGAAGATGCTAAATTGCGTTGCTCGCTCAGCAACTTACATATGGAAAAAGCCGGGCCACCGTGCTCACGTGAATCAGATGCAGTCATCAGTGGGCCCTCGCACACCCTGTTCGTACCACGTTATAAGCAGGAAAATATAATCAACTTGTGAGTGTACACGGAGAAGCGTATGAAATCAGATACTGATATGAAGGGACTGTTACCACTCAATATCAACGTTGTCATCTGAGAAAGCCATGATAAGTACCATCGGCCCAAGGGGGGCGTCCTGCAACATGATATATGAGTTCGATGGAGCCGGCTCCAACCGCGTACATACCAGCTTCGAGTTCCTCGATGCTTGTCGGCGACACCAACTCACGCAATGACCATCGTAAATAAAGAATCAAACAACATCAAAGCGTTCGTGATAGATATCAGGGGCTCCGATAACCACTCGATCTAGGCTTCATTCGTCAATACGGGTGAGCGTATCTCCAGCGCGTTCCCTCGGCGATAATACAACGGTAGACCAATCCCATCGATGTGGAAGTGTTCCCCGACCAACTCCTTGACCGCGACCATCAACTTGTCCAGACGCGTTACAAGACCGTACGTAGTCGACACGCCGACGCAAAATATCCTGCGAGTGTAATTGTATGCTTGGTGATATATTTCGCGACCCAAGTGAGAACGTACATGTACTGCAAGCTCTCAAGCGTTTCTTCCGTTAACAATCTTGGCAGACCAAAGTCTTCTTCGGATTCTTCGTGTACGACGTTCAGGCCATGGGAGCGCTCCACGAAACGACTGACGAGCGGACACGGCGTTACCTGGGGTAGAGGATTTCCATTCCGAAGAGAAGATGATATCAAACCTAACCAAGACGTCCGAGGAGCTCTCGTCAAGGAAATGAAAGGCACGCACTCATGACGGCCAACACATCACCCTGAAAGTCCGCATCTGACAACCTTGTTCGCTTCAAGAACGCGTGTGCCCATGCGGGCTCCAATTGCTCCAGGACCGATGTCAAATGGGACAGTAGATCCGATATTTGGCTGTGCGACACCATGAGCGACGGAACAAGTCAAGCCAAAGGGAGGGTCCGTACACCTGGAGCTCCAGGATTCGTTGGTACCTCTCAGCGGGCCATTTACCCCGGAGGGAAAACTGTAGGACATGAGCACAACAACTCAAACCACGGCGAGTGTTGTGGACAAACCTCATACACGACATTCTCTTTCACTAGGATGGACCTCTTCAATTTGTTCAGGATGGCAAGAAGGTGTTGAACGATAACGGCTGTCTCGCCCTCCCTCTTTGTGTTTGCAAAGGAGATTATGGAACAGTATGCAGACCCGATCTCCGTGGTGACAGTGGCCATGGTCTTTCGTTCATACAGGCGAATTGTCGTCGACGGAGGGAGGAACGAGAAGATCCTGCGCAAGCACTCAACACGGAGGCGTCGGCACGAGGCAAAAAAAAACCCACCCAGCAGCTACCACCCCGATTGTCACGAGGACAAATCGTTTCTGTTCAATGGTATAAGAAAAGAGTGATAAACATTTGATAGTAGGATTTACCCAAGCAACGTCGATCCCATATCCTGGCGAGGACGCTACAGTGAGACGAGTATCTTCGTACGAGTATCCAAAAATCTGTCGAATTCCAGTCAGATGATAACACACGAGAGCAACAGAATAACTAGACAAACCAAAGCAGCCGTAACCCATATGATCAAGTTGGTCATCGGAGCGACAGGCCAATAAAGACGGAAGAAGAAAATGATTGGGAAACAGACAAAACACACGGCTGCCAAACCAAAGGCATTTCCTCTCCCGGATCCCGTTGATATATACCTAATGGGTGATCATGAAGTCACATCGTACGCACGGACTCAAGGGGACACAAACCACATCACGGTACCAATGATTCCTCCAACGAAGGTACTGATTATCCGTGTTATGAGCCCAAAGGTAGTATCCCCACGGAATCGAGAGAGAGTAAGCTGGCCCATTATGCTGCTTGGTTTTAGATACCCAGGTCTTGCAATGCAAGCATGCAAACTCACACAGCCCATACAGCTTTGTTTTCTTGTGATCGCGATGAGCCAGCGTAAAGTGAGAATAGCGAACAAACGTACTATATGCGAATTCTGCCGATGACTGAAAGAACGACGGCAACGACAGAAGAACTATAGTCACGTCAGTATCAGAATTCTCCCAAATGAGCAGAATGACTGACTCGTCAATACGCCTGCTTTCAGGGCGTAAAGAACATTTCCTCCTCCTATCCCTTTCGCCGTATAGTAGGCCCAGTTTACAGTTTTCTCCAGCACGTTTCGGGGAGGTAAAGCATCAGGATCTCGACGGACCGCTTGTCCGAGGTTTGTCAGCGACGTCTGATCCAAACCAAGAATTGTGTCTAAAAACCATTGTTAGGACTCTAGTGCACAGACAGGAAGCGAAACGCACCAGGGTTCTCGTCGTCTCCTCTCCATGTCAGCTCTGAGGGTTCCCACGTTGTCCGCTGTGCCAACGCTGACAAATGCATCCTTGGAAACCATACTTTGGCCACTTCCCTCGCGGTTTCCAACCGGATTATCTCCCTGAGCTAATAACGTAGATTGACTTTCTTGTAAGAGAGTATGGTGATACTTCCACGCACCATGTCTCGGATGCTTGTAGCAAACCGTATCAAATGGTACTGATAGACGTAGCAGTGAAAAAGATGTCTATGAGGTGTAATTTCATGCTCCATCAACGTGTCGTCAGCAGATGCGAACATGGCTCGGTAAGGATCGAGGACGGTGAACCTTGGAATCATAACCATGAGCGCGTGCGACGTTGGATTCGAACGCGCAAAACAAACCTTTTTTTGTTCGTAAACTCGTCCAGATTCGACGACAGCTCGCGATGGAGGTCTTCGTATTCCTTGATCCTACTCACTCGGATTCGTTTCTTGTCCTCTCGGCTCAGCCAGAAATCGAAGCGGTTGTTCCGGACAGAACCAAGCCAGTCACATGCGCCCTGAAGTCCACGCTCGCAACCTTTGAGCAAGTCCTGGCAGCTGTTGCTCAGCAATTTGTTGGCCCTTGCAATGTGCGCCTCCGAATCTGGATGGTACAAATGCGTTGCTTCAAGGTTGAGATAGTTGAGGGATTCAAAAACCCCTACGGCCTGCTCCGTTCGTGGAGCACGAGACAACGCGAAATGGCGAAGTGAACTGAGAGAGTGAGCAGGGTGATGGGAAGCAGTGTGCCGGTGCGGCGAGTGTCGTCGTTTGCGATGGTGGATCGCCGTGTGGTGATGCACTTGTGGGGGGGAGTGGTGACGATGGTGTGCGTGCTTCTTTGTTCCACCATCCGGTGATTCGTGGTCATTCACCTTTTCTGTATCAGCAGTTGGTTGGTCGTGGGCTGGGGATGGAGGCCGAGAATGTGTTGGGGAATGGAGTGTAGGTGTCGCAGGGACTGACGGAGCAGGGGTCATGGGAAACCTTTCTCTTGTTGGGTCGATGAGCGTATAGTATACGCTCATGCCACTTGCCTTGACAATGAGTTCTCTCGCCAACGAGTGAAGTTGAGTGTAATCGGTGGGCGCAAAGCGGGAATAGATGACATCGAACTTTTGCAGCCTGGCTGCAGAAAGGAGCACGGCAAGTGTACCTTCTGCTTCATTAACAGCTGCAACAATGGAGGATGCCGAAAAGTTAGGAGCAGTAACGCCTTGCTGTAGACACTGATGGTGTTCCTTGGTCGCAGAGACAAGGGACGACAATACATCTTGCAGACGCATAGCGAAAGTAGCTGATTCAGACGTCGGAAATAAGCAAAGAGATAGAATCAGAGCAATGGCTGAATGAAGTGTCAGGGGCAGAACTATAGTTTTCCCAATCTACAAGCCTGTGAATCATGTATCTATACGCAATTAGTTTACGGACCATGTAGTAGGGGAATGGAAACAAAGCAGCTGTGGTCAATGCAATATCTGGACCACCCATCAGTTAGCTGTAATTAGACGAACGGTTGACGATTGCCCCACCGACAGATATACATCCGAAGATAGATGCAAGGGTGAGTGGCCCAGGGCCCAAGCGTGATTTAATATACAAGAAAAAGCTGCTTGCAATGAAGAGAAATACAGCCAGGATGACTGTGGGCTAGATTTTCCACGTGTGAATCGCAAACGCTGACGACGGTCTACAGGGCTGCTCACGGCTGGTTCAAGGTACCGGCCAGCAATGATATTTGCGAGAGGCGCAGTCGGGTCTTTATTAGAACGTGCAAGGTCTGCCAACTTGATGCCCAGACAGGACCAGCTGTGGAAAAATTAGTTGTCAAGTTACATACTGTGTGTAGAGTTACTGACGCCCAACCAAAAGTTGCAAATACCAGGATTCCAAGCTCCCGTTGAAGCACGGCAATAAATGGGTCGCTTGGAGGGGAGAGAAATGATGCTATGTTCCTATCAGCTCATTTGATACCTCGTGATGGATGCTCTAAAAAGTTACCGATGATGATCAGGAAAGCCGCCTGCAATTTGCTCAGATGGAACGAAATAGAAACAATAATGAGAAAGACTCACCTGTCCCATCACATTCAATGTCGTCGGAATCAGAAACAACAAGAGACTGATCCAAGCAGCCACGGCGCTTCGTAAAACTGGTTTCCATTTCGACCAACTCCAATTCGCAGGTATCCACTGTAACGGGGGTGGAAGGTTTTCTGAACGCAAAAATGACTTGCCAGAAACCGAGGGTGCTGCTGTTGTCTTGTCTGCATCGTCGAGGGCATTTGGCTGGATAGTATTTTCGATATCTCCGACTTTAGCCGAGGTGTTGTTTGAAGAACTTGGGGTGACAGGATGAATAGAAATCGACTTTGTTTGGTCTGACTGAGTCCTAACTTGCAGCTGCGGCCTAGGAGACCGCTGATCGTCCTTTTGTTGGGCGTCCGACATGAGGGCGTAGTGGCGGAGATTGGTGGAAGATATCCTGTGGTCACTGGTGGATGATGGTTGCCACTGCACTGCTACGTCATACTAGTACCCTTTTGGTCTGAACCCCCCTTGGCGACAACACAGCTTGTACTATGTTTGCGATCGCCAGTCAAGCTTCTCCAAGCTTTGTTCAGTTTCCGTCATGGACGGTTGTTTCTTTTTTCTTTTTTGCTCTGTACGTCCATGGGGCTCCTCACTGCCCATCGAGAGTCCCTTGATACTGCCCGCTCAGTCGCAAGGAAGTATAGAAACTGGTATGTATCATCTTTTGAACCCTCAGGCTCTGAATCGAAGTCGCTCTGGTGCTGGTAGAGCCTAATCCCACAAGTATGCCAGCACAAATCAGCTGAGTATGAAACGAACTATAGGCGTACCTTTCCCCTGCAGGGCACTGAGCGCTGCGAGCCATTATCATGCAAACTTTTTGAAGATCGGTTGCATCCATGTTCAAAGCCACGCTCAACATGACCATGATATATGGTGCGTCCACACTGCGGTTTTCTTTCGTCGCCTCTTCTTTCTCGTGCACTGAAGCATTCGTTCTGCTCGTGCTTGATCGTGACTGCACTTGCGTCATTGCCATTTCGGGATGCTTAGTCAGCTTATGGCGGGGGCCTTGCCCTGGAAGAGGCTTGGCAGGTTGGCCATGATCGTACTGCTATCCCGCACAGCATGAGAGCTAATAATACGAACAGCCACCACTTTATCGCCGCTCTCTCCCTTCTTTTCGTTCATCATGGCCACCCGGGACCTAGGCAGCAGTCAGCGGAGGCTCACCTTCGATGTTGATGACAGACCTGTCAATGACCAAGTAGCACCTCCCGAGGTTCATACCGCCCTCCAACGCAAGCTGCAGAACCGACATGTTGCTATGATTAGGTACATCATCCTCCGAGCTTTCCGTTTCATCCTAGCTAATTTTCCCTCCACAGTATTGGGGGCGTCATCGGTACCGGTCTTTTCATCGGGACTGCACCCTCCCTTAGGGATGGTGGCCCCCTCGGCCTTCTCTTGGTCTACATATTCATGGGAACGCTCTGTGTTACCACTATGGTTTCTTCCTTGCCCCATTAATCTCGGGCACACGTCATCTCATCTCCCATTGCAGCTCTCTCTCGGCGAAATGACAGCTTACCTGCCCATTCCTGGTGGTTTTATCAAACTCGCTGAACGATTCGTCGATCCTGCCTTTGCATTTGCAACGGGCTGGAACTATTGGTATCAGTGGACGGTGAGTTTAGTCCAGCGTCAAATCTAGCGCCCCAACTCAACCTCGCAACACAGCTAACCCTACCTGGTATGGATGACTAAAAATGAGATTCCCTTCAACGCTGAACGTTTCCTAGCCGAATTGTCTGCGGCAGCCGCTATCATCAAGTTTTGGGACTCGAAGACAAACTCTGCTGTCTGGATTACTGTGTGCTTGGTCGTTGTCATCGGGATTAACGCCCTTGGCGTTGGTAAGCACTTGCTCCACAATTCTTTCCTTCTTCTCACACTCCGTAGGTGCATACGGAGAGACAGAGTTCTGGTTCAGGTGAATGACAACGTCAGGCTATTATCCAGTTCCCCGCTTATAGTTCTATTTTAGCTCAATCAAATTCCTTACGATAACAGGCTTGATAATTCTTGGTATCATCGTCGATCTAGGTGGAGGTCCAAACCACGATCGCATCGGGTTCCGATACTGGAAAAACCCAGGGCCCTTCACCAACTACCATGGGTTCACTGGGCCCAAAGGCCACTTCCTCGGCACTTGCAGTGTTGCTACTCAAGCTATGTTCGCATATGTTGGCACTGAAGCAGTAGCAGTTCGTTTTTCCTACAGAGATCCTTTCTGCTCTGCTCTGACTTATCAACAGATCGCAGCTGCTGAAGCAAGGAATCCCCGCAGAAACATTCCAAAGGCAATCAGAAAGGTTTATATCCGTATTTTGGTATTCTATATCGGGGGCGTGTTCGTCATTGGTTTACTCGTCCCGTCCAACGAGCCCTTGCTCGACCTGGACTCCGGAAACGCGTCTGCATCGCCGTTCGTCATTGCTTTCAAGAAAGCTGGTATCAAGTATTTGCCTTCGGTACATTGGGGGCTATAGTCTACTTTCATCTCAGACATTGACACTTCTCTCACAGATCATCAACGCTGTCATTCTAACCGCCGCCTGTTCTGCTGGTTCAAGTGATCTCTACCTCGCATCACGTAGTCTATGTACGCAAAACCATTCGTTTCCATAAACCCATCACCAATAAATTCACCATCCCACAGATGGCCTTGCCGTTTCTGGCAGTGCTCCAAAGATATTCAGTCGCACAACACGCTCTGGCGTGCCTCACGTTGCAATTGGAGTCTGCTCTTGCTTTGCATTGCTCGCCTACCTGACGATCGGGGACAGCTCTGGCAAAGTCTTTACCTGGTTCTCCGGCTTCTCCTCTACCGCCGGTCTTGTTACCTGGTTCGGTATTGGAGTGACCTACCTCAGGTTCTACAAAGGCCTCCAAGTCCAAGGCATCGACCGCAGCAAACTTCCGTATGCGCCCAGATTCCAACCATTCATGGGTTGGTGGACTGTCTGTGGATCCGCGTTTAGCCTCGTCGTGCGTGTCTCCTCGTGGATGACTTTTCGCTTGCTGCCTTGCATAGTACTGACGCCATCGTGCGTTTTCCCCTAGTTTAGCGCTTGGTACGTGTTCCTCGATCATAACTGGTCGACCACCACGTTCGTGACCAACTACACCCCGATCATATTGTTTCCCGTTCTGTACGTCGTTGCCAAGTTTGTCAAGGGCACCCGCCCCGTCAGGGCACACAAGATGGACTTTGAGACCAACGTGGCCGAATTCGACCGCATGACGTACGGTTTTCTTTTCTCGTACGTGCGCACGCGATGCTGATGGCACGCGCCTGTTGTAGGTACGACGATCCCCCACCTAGGAATATATTCGAGGCATTTTGGTCGTGGATAGTACGTACTGCATCGCGTCTTTCTTTCTGCACGTCCTCACCTTGGCCGTTTTTCCTAGTAACAATACATATACCCCTCACATGAACGGTCGTCCATCTTGTTCAACGATTATTAGTTATTTAAGACCTGTACCTGCTATGTTAATGCTGTAATCCACGACAAAGACTTCTCGCCTTGCTACCCAAGCAAAATTCTAATATATACTCATAAGAAGTTGGACGTAATTCATGAAAGACACTGCCATCAACAAAGCGGCGTAGTGCCAAGCGCCTCGAACGCGCGACGGATCGCCGTCTGCATCTCTTCGACTGACATCCCAATCGACGCTCGCGCTTCCCCACCGTTCATATTGCCCGAACACGAACCTAGTCCTGGCTGCGGCGCGTCCACGCCATGCCACGTACCCACAGCGCCAGACGGACCCATCGCAAAAGGGACGGCAAGGCCAGATCCATCCAACAACACACCGTCAACGACCATACCTGGAGGCACCCACGAACAACATTCCCCCACGTCCGGCTGCGGCCAGTTATGGTCATCCACCTCCAACTCGGACAGCGCCGTCGAACTCCCATCCGAGTCGAACACCGGCGTGGAGCTCCGTGACGACGACGGCGTCGAGCTCGGCGTGCTGCCTGGCATCCGCGCGTACGGCTCGTGAAGCGGCGCCGGATTACCAATGTACCACCGGCGCCTGCGAGTTCCTTGCTTTCCCTTGCCCAAAGTCGTCACGACGTCCGTGCTTGGCTCAAGATCGCGCACCGCACGGATCTTCCACGACGCGAGTGGTTGCCCGATGAATACGCGCGGCCCACTCATCTTGTCGCATTCCCTGTCGCGCTTCGTAGACCGTCGGGCTTTCTTGGGTTGCTTTGGGAGCGGTGGAGGGGATGGTGCGCGCGTCTGGAGACGCTCCATGTGTTCACGCGCCATAAACGCGCTCCCGACCCGCTCACCTTCCATACCATATACGTGCGCCCAAAAGTGTGACTGCGTTGGCACCGCGCCCGGTTCCGGTTCCGGTGTCGGCGTTGTCGTTGCACTTGCGCTCCGTGGCGCGTCCACGTTGGGTGGTGAGTGAGCACGGTGGAGCGATTCGTCGACGTCTCGCACGAGCGTCACTCTGGTCTTGAACAATGAGGCTGCAAACCCTCCGAGCCTCATCGAGACAAATTCCTCGCCCCGGTTCCTCGAACAGACTGAACAGTTGCACGTGTTCGTGCACACCGGGCACAAGAATCCCGCGCTATCTTGATTAAAGGTGACGTCGGGGTATCTAACATCATACGCCACCGGGTTCAATAAGGAAAAACGATAAGATAAAGATGAGCCAACCTGTAAAGTATACATCGATTGCAAAACCGCTTGCCGCAAACACGGCCCTGGTTGATGTTGGAGCAGGACATCTTGGGGCGCCCGGTAGTATTTCGGCATTGATGACAGAACGACATTGACGGGACGCTTCCCTGGTGCTCGACAACTGTTTCCTCGCCTCTAAGACTGGGCTGTTTGATCTTGAGCTTGATCTTTGACGTGGAGGTTTCGGGGATATAGTCGGAATCAGGCTCGGATACGGAGTGGCATTCACGTAACTTGCGCGATGGTGCCGAACGTCTCTTCGCTCGTGAAGAATCGTCTGCGTCATTCCCAGGTTGTTCGATAGGGTCTACAAGATTCGACGACGCCTGAGACTCCACTGAGTCGCGGTATTTGATCTGCACGGACCGCTTCCCCGAAAGCAACGGCATGCTGGAAGAATCAATTGGTCGACGTATATAAATGATTGGCTCTGGTAGCTTGGACCGCCGTTTGGGAGTCGCATTTTCAGGTGCGCGTGGCGGCTGTTGACCTTGCTCTGGACCAAGAAGCGACGGATCGATGGTACCGAGTGCGGTGGGCGTGATATGATTGCTGGGTGGTGTTTCACTGCCTAGCAGCAAGCCTTCTCCCTGCTCGAACGACCAGGCGTCCGTAGGGGAAGCGTCAAATATATTGCTCGGCGAAGCAGGTGAGCACACGGGCTCAAAGGAAGGATCGGAAATTGGCCCAGGAATTGTCGACGACTCCATGTCCGCTGGAGGGGGACTTGGAGGCACTCCCAAAAAGCATTCGCGGTCGCCTGTGTCTGCCAGTCGGAGATCGAGCTCCAAGGATGGGAAGCCCAATCCCAGAGAATTCATTTGAGTATGCCCCGCGGACGGAAACAGCTGAGGGCGGAAGGCATGCATTGAAGCCAGCTGTTGACAGGGAGGGACATGTTTGGCAGGAGAGTCGCTAAGCCCATTGAAGTACTGATGCATGTCGTGCTCCGCATCGACGGCCGTCAGACCTTCGGACACTGTTGAATGAGAAAGCAACGGGTCGATCGCGACACTTGGACCAGGTAGGGGATCTTCTGGTAACGATAAGTCGTTGGCTTCGACTTCCACGATGGCGTGACCGTCTGTCATGTGCGTCTGCTCAACCGAAACATCTTTTATACTCTTCCCCTGAGGCGGACTCTCTGGTGGAACCAACTGCCAGGGCTGTAGCTGTTCACTTGAGACATAGCCTGCGGTTCCGGGCATACGAGGCGAGGAGGTATTTACAGTCCGAGCCCAAATGCATGCTTTGCCGAGTACCCTGAAGTTGAACGTCCACTCGAACTCAGCTTCCCGAAGCTTTGATGCATGTTCTCGCCACGCATGAGCGAACTGGAAACGCGTATTGGTCGCGAGGTCCAAACAAGTGAGCGGCGGATAAACGTCATCATCGTAGAGAGGAATCATTGTATGTTCATAAATCGCGTCCAGAAGCTCGCCGGGAATCATTGTAGTAGAACGCCGCTTGTGCTTCTTGCGAGGAGAGACATCAAGCTCGCGTTCTTTACCCTTCCGCTTCCGAGGGGTGCCCTCTGGATTGACGGAGTGTTCCGCGAGAGAGGGATCACCGAGCGTGTTGGTCACGGTGAGACCTGGCAGTGGCACAACCGAATGGTCGAGGATTGGCCGGTAATCTGCCGTGGTCAATCCTTTTGGAAGCGAGGGAACGGCTACAAAATCAATGACCAATCGGGTATGTCTCCTAGAGGATGGAGGCGGTGTGAAAAGGGATTGTTCTAGAGCTATTGGAGAACTGTGCCCGGACGACGAGGGATGAGGACGTGGAGCGGGATGAGTATACTTGTCTCTGAGTTTCGTACGATTAAGAACCTGTGTGAACATGACAACGATCAGTAAGACGTCATCCCGGAATTTGATCGGACCGGAACCAAAGACTCACCAACATATCATTGACGAGCAGTTCGTCTTCGGTATCTTCTAACGTGAGGTCTATCACGTCTGTCTCGATCGTCGACGTGTGTTGCGACGGCGCGATACGTTCACGTGATGAGGTGGGTCGTGGATTGAGGACGCGAAGAGCATGTACAGATGAGTTAGGGGTGAGGTGGAATGACTTTAGCGAAGGGATCAAAGAGGACGATCGTGATGCTAGATTTGGAGCGGTCTGCCGCATAGATCGTGGATCAGAAGTAAACACACGGGAAAAGGGGAGGATTTACCGCGATGGAAGAAGTCTGACGGTAATGATGTGATTCATGAGAAGGAGTTGATGTAGTATCGGCACGACTAGCAAGTCGTGCATTTGCAGATGAAGTTGCCAATGAATGACGCTGTTGTGCACGCACAGTTTGACGTGAGCGGCAAACAAAGAAACACGAAGAAAGGGACGGTACCTTGGGATTGGAACGGAAAGCAGAAGATTTTTCGGCGCGTTTCATGTCTGAAAACTTGCCTGAGGGTTCGAAAATTTCCAAGGGCTGGTTTTCAAGAGGTGCGTGGTACGGATCACGAACGAGGCTGGACGAGGGGCGACGCCATTTAGCGTTTTGCCGCTGTTGGTCGAGACGGCCGTCCCAGTTGGCGAGTTCTGAGACTATTCGCGCCGCCATGAAGCACTTATAGTGGCTTTCGACGCTGCCAGACGTTGCAGAATCGCGACTTGGGTGATAAGTTGTAGCCGTGGTCGTGCGCGACCAAACGCGCTCATTGCCCGCTTTCGGAAATTGCCGAACCACGCGACTCAGATCCACACGCATCAAAGCACTGACTTAGTAGTATAGCCTTGAAGGAAAACCTCCGGTGTGTATGCTGTTGAGCACGTCAAGTGGCCACAGATAATTGAACCAGATTCGAGACATCCCGTAGCACCACCAGCCAAGCTTGGTTTCACTTCTATGTGGTGCTTTGACC
Organism: Boletus aff. mottiae; assembly: GCA_038093895.1. NCBI lineage: Eukaryota > Fungi > Basidiomycota > Agaricomycetes > Boletales > Boletaceae > Boletus > Boletus aff. mottiae. Next base: position 13,508 of record JBBPTD010000930.1, read on the forward strand.
TCCCGATCAGGACTCCGTCGACAGATCGATGAACCGCGGACTCGATCTAGCTCAAGTCTGGTGGTCAAAGTACCACACTACGGACAAGTCGACTTCCAGGTATGAGTCCTGACCAATTATAAGCATCTTTCGTCCGCATCCTCCGCCGTGAAGCCACCCAGATGCTACCTCGCTTCTTGTTTCAGTGTACGACAATGACGCTGGCGAGCAGTGTGTCTCGTGTTGTCCTTGTCCTGCCTCCATCAGCCAGCATACGTATCTTTCTGCCTCTTTTCCTGCTTCCTTTCTTTGACTGTTGCAGATTTCATTACTGGTGGCAGCTTTGGCCGGCCAACGATCGGTCCTTACAACAACTGCTCTGGGACGTTAACGACACGCCCAAAAGACCTCGCTATCGACACTCCAAACATTAGCCCAGACGATCTTGCTGGATGGGAACGCTGGGACCTGAGCATGTATCAGCCAGATCTCTTCCTCTCCATACGCTGGATTCAGGGTGACCCTGCCTCTTTCAACTCTGTGCCCGCAGACGGCACATATTACAAGACATACACCTCAGGCCATAAACTGTCGTTGACCAACGAGTCGGGGTACTCGATTTCAATCGCTGGTAACACCCTTTCTTGGGACAGTCAGAGATGGTTCAACACCACGGTCAACGTTAATGGTCTTATTGGCACTTTCGCAAGTCAATCGTGAGTGTGCATCAAATCCTCTCGATGAATACTCAATGGTTTCCCTTAGCATTATGCTAGACAAGTTTTTCCCATATGATATGCCGGTTGGATCACCGGACAACTGACACAGGGCCTATTTACTGGAATCCCAATGACCCGTGGCAACAGGTGAGGCTGAACGTATTTTTATTGACCTGTACAGTGACATCGTCTCAACCAGCCATGACGGGTCCATCCTTTTCCCATGGGGCGAGTCAGTCATGCTAAACACCGAATCCATGTCAAGTCATATGTTCTCTGTGAACAGCCGACGCAAACACTCGTCACCAATTATCTTCCCGTTTGGGTGGTAAACACATTGGTGATACTTTTATTTACGAGAGCTCGCGCGCGCCGAACAGGAGCCGTGGGTACTCTCCCCCTTGTACCATGCACACTGACACTCAAGTGACAACTCAGAATGAAACCTTTTTCATTGGACGCGCCGAGGCTCAAGGCTCCGTTTTCGAACCTTATACTCTCCACGCAGGGACCAACACTACCACCACTCACTCCCAACTTTTCATGGAATTATACCTTGCCAAGCATGAGGCCCGTGGCTGAACACGTCGATAGTGCAGGTGGAAGGACAAGCTGTCACTCCCTGCGCCTCTGAACCTCACGGTGGCACCGTCGACGGGACAGATCTCATTCAAATATACTCGGAGTCGCATCCCAACGCGCTATGTCACCGTCCGACTCAACCGTTGCACCTGCAC